>PVKE010001083.1:0-110243 GCA_004027555.1 Craseonycteris thonglongyai
AAAAAAAAAAAAAAAAAAAAAAAAAAAAGAAAGAAAACAAAACCCTTATATATGCTACCTACAAGAGACTCACTTCAGATTGAAAGACAAAGACTGAAAGTAAAGGGATGGAAAATGGTATTTCATGAAAATGGAAGCAAACAAACAAAAAAAGCTGGGGTAGCAATACTTATACCAGGCAAATATACTTTAAAACAAAGGCTAAACAGAGACAAAAATAAGGGCCCAATAACCCCACTTCTGGGTTATTTATATGAAGAAACACAAAATGCTACTTTGAGGGAACATGTGCAAACTTATGTTCATTGCAGCACTGTTTACAATAGTCAAGATGTGGAGGCAGCCTGGATGTCTGTCAATGAATGAATGGATGCAGAGGATGTGATACATATATACAACAGCATACTGCTTGGCCATGGAGGGGAATGGGTTCTTGCCATTTATGGCAGCATGGATCAACGGGGAGAGTATTGTGCTTGGGTGGAATACATCAGATAGAGAAAGACAGGCGCAATGTGACTTTACTTATACATGAGATCTAAAGAAAATGAAAAAACAAGCAAACAAAACAAAACTCATAGATACAGAGAACATTTAAATGGTAGCCTGAAGGGAAGGGGGTTGAAGTGTGGGTGAAAAAGGGAAAGGGATTAAGAAGTACCAATTGGTTGTTACCCAGCAGTCATGGGAAGGTAGGATATAGCATAAGAAAAATAAACTCAGTAATATTGTAATACCTATGTATGAAGTCAAATGGGTACCAGATTTATCAGGTGATACAGGTGAAGGGATTAGGAAATACAGATTAGTAGTTACAACATAGTCATGGGGATGCAAATTAAAGCATAGGGAATACAGTCAATATAATAATAATTGTGCATAATGCCAGGTGAGTAATAAATTAGCCAGGGGGGGGTCAATTCTTTAATTATATATACATCTAACCACTATGCTGTACACCTGAAATTAATATAAAATACCAGTAATGCTGAATGTCAACTATAATTGAAAAGTTTTAAAAGAGAAAAAAAGGGGATGGGGAATAAGAGGTTCAAACTTCTAGGTATAAAACAAGTCTTGGAGATGTAATGTACAGCATAGAAAAAACAGGGTGGTACAGTGTCAGATGGTTATTGGGACTTATAGTGATCACTTCTTCAGGTATACAAATGTTCCATAACTATGGCATACACCTAAAACAAATATAATATTGTATGTTAGCTCTACTTTAATTTTTTAAAGATTTTATTGTTTAAGGTGAGAGAGTGAGTGAGGGGTGAGGGGAAGGGAGGGCCCAGAGCAGTCTCCATAATTGTACATTATTAGTTGTGACATGGTTTCATTCCATACAGGTGGATGTGGGGCCACATGGGGTGGGAACTGAGCCAGGGACTGCCCACATGGTAGGCAAGAACCTTTACTGCCAAAGCATCCCAGCAGTTACCAGTTGTGCTGCAGTTCAGCACATGGCGTTGGTTGCACAGGCCAGGGCCAGGAATCAAACCTGGACCTCACGATTGTGAGGCAAGTGCTAAAACACTGTTAGCTCTATTTTTAATAAAAATCTTAAAAAAAAAACAAACAACCCTGTGCACTTAATGCAAAATTTGCTGCCTTGCATGCAGGTGGCATTTCTTCCTGTTTTGTGTGCTATGTGAGCCCTGAAGGGGAAGGGACCAGCTCTGGCAGGGTCACCACTGTATCCTCAGCATATCTCTTGTAGGGACCAGCCCAGAGGAGGGGCTCAACAAATGTCTGATGACTAAGTGAAAGAGAAGAAAGGAATTCTCCTTCAGATAGGTCTATTCTCTGACCCCCTTAGCTGTACTGCTCTATCATAGCACTTCCTCCCAAACAGTAAGAGTGACTGGGTTGGTGAATAGGCAGACCTACTCTAAGGTAGAAAAGTCTCAGGAAACTAGGTGACTGACTTCCAGAGGGCTGCAGGAGCTGGGGAACCCAGTCAGAAATGCAGTATGGGGGATGCCGGGATGGCTCAGCGGGCTGAGCGCTCACTTTGTAGTCCTGAGGTTCGAAGATCGGGTCCCAGCCCCAGCCTGTGCAGACACACATGCTGTGGTGTGCTTCCCATGTGGGGGGCTCCCGGTTCAGTTCCTGCTGGGGCGAGCTTCCATGTGGGAGGCTCGCAGTTCGGCCCCTGGCTTGCGGGGCGTGCCTCCCATGTGGGAGGTCCCCAGCCTGGTTCCTGCCCTGAGCGGTTCCACACCCACCTGTGTGGAATGAAATTATGTCAAAAAAAACCAACAACTAACGACATACATCTATGGAGACTGCTCTGGGTCCTCTTCCTTCTCTCTGTCTCTCTCGCTCTTTGTCAAAAACAATAAAAAGAAAAAAAAAAATGCAGTGTGAAAACAATACCTCTCTGGTAGGCACAGAGGAACGCTTCAATCCAGGAAATGGTCATTTTTTTTAGTAGAAGCAGCTCTCCTAAAAGGCTGTGGTGCCCTTGAACCTATACCACCCCTCTCTCTGGGCTTACCGTGTCTGTGAACTGGTAGGCAATGAACTTGCGCATCAAGGAAATGGCTGTGGCCCGTTCCTCCCCAATCTGGAAGAAAAGAAGCAGACTTAACGGTGAAGATGAGATGAAGGGCAGAACATGGGAAAGGGGGCAGGAGATAGCAGCAAGAAAGACTCAGTCAACGTAGGAGAAAAGAAAAGAGAGATGAAGAAATACAGAGCAGGATGAATGAACAGCAAGACAGACAAAGATGAGAGACAGTGAGTAAGGGAGGGGAAAGAAAAGGGAAGAGAGGGAGAGGGAAGGGAGAGAATGAGGGGAGAGAAAAGGCTGAAGAGGCAGAAAGAGAGGACCAAGAGGCTGACAGGCAAAGGAGATCCAGGACAGACACATGGATAGTTCTCCCCTACAAGGCCACCTCCCTCATTCCTCTGCCTCCCGCAAGCCATGAGGCCAGAGCACACACCTTACATTTGACAGTCCACAGATTGGGATCCCTAGACGTGAGAGGAAAAGGAAGACCTTTAGTGAAACTGTCTCTTCATCAAGAAACATACAAATAATCACACACATCCTTCTTCTTCTTGCTCCATACCCTCTACCTACTCTACCCTTTTTTCCATCCTTCCATTCATACACAGAAGGAAGGAGTAAAGTGCCATCTTGCCCTTCCTCCCTCCCCCTGTAATCCACCACTCTGCCTGTGTGATTCTCTGTCCTGATTTATTTCAGAAGTGGCTAATATGGGCACACCACCCAAGTACAATATAAGAGTCCCACCTCAGCCCTCCTGTCCCACTCCCCTTACTTGACTCCCGGGAGGAGCTGTTGCTGGGTGATATCATCAGAGAGCTCATCAGATCCTCCATATACCCTGGAGAGAGAAAGGCAGTTCAGAAGGAGAGGTGACATTCCACCAGACCTCTTGACCTTCCCACAAAGGGACCACCTGCTCCCGGCTCCCCACCCACCCATCCCATGCCCTTACGTCTCTCCCACAGATGACTTGGCATATTTCTTCATGTAATACTCGCCCAGCTCTTCTTCTCGCTGGTCCCTGAGGTGTGAGGGAAGGAAAGTAACCATGAACTGAAGATTGAGAGGAGGTAGGCTAATTTGCTCTCAAACTTTGCACGGGAGCCTGTCTTCCTTTCCCCTCCCTGCTTACCTCCAGAGGTTCTGAAGGCGGCGAGCCCCAGAACGGTCTTCGTCCAGGACAACATTGTCAATATTGGAGGCTGGAAAAAAAGGGGAGGGGCAGATGGGGTGAATAAGGGGACGTGAAGAGCAGGGGGGTATGGATAAAATGGTAGCACTAAAAGGGCCAGAGGAAGGCCCTGGGGAGGAGACACCTTACTGAGGAAACCCCCCCACCCTCACCCTCTTACTCTGTCCTACTTAGCATTCTGCCTCTCATGAAAAGACTTGGGGATAAAGCCCAGCCGTTGGGGATACCCAGATGTCCCCCATCTCATAGCCACTGTCTAAGCACGCCCTGAATTCCATCCCACCCCACTCATCCCTGCAGCCCTGTCCCAACAACACTCACACACATAGGTACACACACTCAACTTTCCCAGGCCAACCACTACTGAAGGCCTGGCCCCAGGAACCCTGATTCTGGACCCTAACATGAGGCAGAGACCCCAGGGCCAGGCAGGATTGGGATGAGGGAGGGTACCAAGGGCAGGAAGGGTATGTCAGGATATGGGAGAAGGGTTGGGGAATAACACTCCAGATTCTTACCTTCAATCTCTTCTACTTGGAGGAAGAGGAGGTGATGGTGGTGGTGGTGGTGGTGGTGGTGGTGGTTGGTGGTGGTGGTGGTGGTGGTGGTGGTGGGCGAGGGTAGACAAAGTATGAGCCAAATTATAGCAGCAAAATCAACCAATGGGTTGGGGGAAGGGGAAGGGGAAGGGAGGGACACAGGAAGGGTGAAAATCAAAAGTAAAGGCCAGGCACCAGGTGACTGGGAAAGAAGCCGAAATGTATGAGGTGCACAAAACGGAAAATAACAGGGAAGGGGGGCACTGGCCCAGGAAGTGGGGGGTATCTTGGAACAGAGCCCCACCCCCAACCTACAACTCCCAGAAGGGATTTACTGGGGCCCTAGGATAACAAGAGTACTCTCCACACAACCCCCACTACCCCTTGTCCCCGCCCCCCAACTCATGGGCCTCAAAGGAAAAGGGTGCAGAGCCAATCTCTCTGGCAATGACAGAAAGAAGCGAGGTGAGAAAGGTGGGGGTTGGGTGGTGCAGGGCATGGGGGTGGGAAGATGGGCTCTCAAGACCCTCTCGGTCCCATCCCCTAACTGGTCTTCCAGAGGGGCCCATACACACCTTTCTCTAGGATATCCTCTGCTCCATCCTCCCACTGGTCCTCGTCCTCATACTCATCGTCCACATCTGAAAACAGAAAGGCCTAGTGGTTAGGGGGCAGCAGGGACAAAGAGGACCTCCTGACAACAGTTCCAGGAAACCTTCTCTAGGACATGGGCAGAGCAAATCCCTACATTACAGATCAGGACACTGAGGCTCGAAAAGGTGAGGTTCTCACCCGAGACCTGGGAGCTGCTCCAAGTAGTAGGGTCAGGTCTCCTGTGCAGATCCAGCTGGCTCTAAGTCACCCCTCCCCTCACCCCCAGCCACAGATCCACCTTAAAAAATAAGATCCAAGTAAGCAAGCAGAAAAGTTCCCTCTCAACTATCAACGGAAGACAGGTGTAGTTTTTTAAAAGACAGGGTTCATGGTTAGTTGGTTTTATCATTACTCTTACATTTATAACAGCTAACACTTACTGAGATCGTATTATGGCCCCTGCCCTGTTTTGAGTACTTGCTACACAGTCTTCATTGAATCTTCTTGGCAACCCTAAGGGAGGTACCACCATTTTTCCATTTTAATAGTAAGGGCTCTGAGACCCAGAGAAGTTATCTAACTTATCCAAAGACTCTTAGCTGGTCCCTGAGAGGCTGCCTTGGCTCCAGGGTCCATCACTTAACCTCTTCACTATATTGTATGTCCTCTTTTGTATGTATCAAATATTACACTAAAAACTTAAACAACAGTGATACCAGCACACGATTTAAAAAAAAATAAATAAAAAATGGGGAAGTTAGGATGGCTCAGTGAGTTAAACGCTCACTTTGCAGCCCTGGGGACTGAGGATCAAATCCCAGCCCCGGCCTATGCGGACCCATATGCTGAACTGGGGAGTGCCCCCAGTTCAGTTCTCACCGGGGCGAGACCCCGGCCCAGTTCCTGCCCTGTGCAACCCCACACCCACCTGTGGAATGAAACTGTGTGGAAAAACCAATGATGTGCAACTATGGAGACTGTTCTGGGCTCTCCCCCATCTCTGTCTCTCTGTCAAAAACAATAAAAAAATTAAAATGTACAGATGATGTAAATGTACAGCAAGTTTCCCTCCCATTTCTAACCCACAATATCTTAGTCCCTGTCCCCAAAGGCAAATGTGACTTTTTTTTTTAAAGATTTATCCTATTGTTTTTGACAGAGAAAGAGAGAGAGACAAAGAGAGACAAGAGAAAGACAGAGAGAAGGCGGAGGACCCTGAGCAGTCTCCATAGTTGTACATCATCAGTTTTCAACAGTTTCATTCCACACGGGTGGGCAAGAAGCCATGCTGGGCAGAAACCGGGCAGGGGCCTCCTGCATGGGAAGCTTGGCCCAGCAAGAACAGAACTGGGGTCCCACCCTAGTTCAGCACATGGGTCCACATGGGTCGGGACCGGGATTCGATCCTTGGACCCAGGGGCTGCAAAGCGAGCACTTAACTCGCTGAGCCGTGCTGGCATCCCAGTGATGTTTCTTGTCTAGGGATAATCTGTGCATACACAAGAAATGCTTATAAACTCCCCATCACTGTTTCTACCCCCACCAATTTTTTTTATTTTTTTTTTTGACAGAGAGGGAGGGAGAGAGAGAGATACAAAGACAGAGAGAGAACTGAACTGGGGTAACTCCCCAGTTCAGCATATGGGTCCGCACAGGCCGGGGCCGGGATTCGATCCTTGGTGCTGCAAAGTGAGTACTTAACCCACTGAGCCATCCCTGGCTCCACCCCCCCATCCCCCCCACCCCCAATTTTTTAACAAAAAAAATTTAACTGTTCTGTACCTTCTTTTTTCTAAAAAATAACACTAGCTTGGAGCTCTTCCATAGCAGCACATGCCTCATATACCATCTGATTAGCTGCCCCATAATTCCTTTTACCAGGCCCTTACCATCAATGGATATTTAGGCACCAAACATTTGCAATTGCAGACAAGATTGCAGAGTTTTTGTTCTCACACCTTTATATACCTGCACAAGTTTAATTGTAGGGTGGATTCCTAAAAGGGAAATGCTGGACTAAAGGGTCCCTGCATGCTAAGTGTTAATGGGCACTGCCACATATGCAGCCTTCCAACAAGCAGTGCCTGACACTCCCACCACCACACATGGGTATCTATATCTTGGTCAGAAGGCATGATCTCCATTCTCTTGATCTGGGCCCATCTGCTATCTAAAACCTTTTCTCTAAGAAAGAACCCCCTGCCTCTCAGCACTGAGACAGGGCCAAAGCTCTCCGAGAACCAGGAACACCTAGAGCATCTACTGTCCCTCTGCTCTCTTGTCTTCCCCTGGGGTAAAGGGTTCCTAGAAAATGGAAGATGGTATTCCAAGTCACTCCCCTTTACATGGGTACGGGGAAAACAAGCTCTCTCCTGTATGACTGGGGGGAGCACCAACTATCGTGACCTTTTCAGGGGCCAATATTTGGCCGCAGATAGCAAAAAGCTTTAAAAACATACACATCCTCTTTGTCCAGCAATCTGACTTACACAGATTTATCATGTAGAAAATCTGCCAGGTCTGTCTTAGATGGAAAAAACTACACCTTTATTTTCACTAATCCCTAATTGAAATTTAGTATCAACAAGAAGCAATGGCAAATAGCACAGTAGTATTAGCAGTGAAAGCTGGTATCTCAAAGCACATTTTAGCTGCAGATATCTCAAAATATTCACTCACTGCTACTTCCAAACTAGATTCTTACCAGACCCTCCACTAAATCTTGTTGTGTGTTAATAAAGAAGCACATACATTGGGAAGCCGGGATGGCTCAGTGGGTTAAGTGCTCACTCTGCAGCCCTGGGGACCGAAGATTGAATCCCAGTCCCGGCCCGAGTGGACCCATGTGCTGAACTGGGGAGTGCCCCCAGTTCAGTTCTCACCGGGGTGAAGACCCTGACCCATTTCCTGCCCTGTGCAGCCCCGCGCCCACCTGTGGAATGAAACTATGTGGAAAAACCAATGATGTACAGCTATGGAGACTGTTCTGGGCCCTCCCCTTCTCTCTGTCTCTGTATCTCTCTGTCAAAAACAGTAATAAATTTTTTAAAGGAGCATATACATTGCAGTGTTCATATTTTAACACTGTACTTTAATGTACTGTATTTTTCTGTGCATAAGACACCCCTATATATAAGATGACCGCTACTTTTCTAACCCAACATTAAGAAATCAATACACGGGTTACTCCCATGTATAAGACGACTCCAAATTTTTGGTCTAACAATTTAAAATATTTATTTATTTTTATTTTTGACAGAGAGAGAGAGAGGGAGAGAGAGAGAGAGAGAGATACAGAGACAGAGACAGAGAGAGAACTGAACTGGGCGAGTTCCCAGTTCAGCATATGGTTCCGCATGGGCCGGGGCCGGGATTCGATTCCCGGTCCCCGGCGCTGCAAAGTGAGCGCTTAACCCACTGAGCCATCCCGGCTTCCCCTGGTCTAACAATTTTAGACAAAAGTATTATCTTATACATGGAGAAATACAGTAATTGTTCCCTATGAAATCTTAATGTTTTTGTTATATACATTTCAGAATATGACTCCAATGGGTCCATAAACTTTACCAGACTGCAAAAGGGGTCACCAAAAAAGTTAGAAACCCCTGGTCTAGATAGTAACTTGTGTGTCTTAATACATTGGTGAATATGTTCACAACAGTGCTGCTTGTAACACTGAAAAATATAAACAACTTCAATATCAAACAGAAGATTGGTTAAATAAAACATATTAGAGAATGGAATACTATGCAGCCATTGGAAAAAATAGCTATTTCAATGTTGATGATGATAATAACAGCTAACATTTTTGAGCACTTAGGTGCCAGAAGTTGTTCAGAAAACTTTCTTCACAAGAATTAACTCATTTAACCTTCTACCTACATTATTTATACCCACCTCCACAGACGTTGAGTAAAAAAAGCAGTTTACGGAACAGTAAATATAAAGTGGGCCTATATAACATAAATAAATAATCACCCTGTTTACTGAAGGCCTACTCTAAGCTGGGTATTACACTTTGGATTAACTTCAATTTGATGTGTCCCCCAAATCCTCAAACTATCCCTACTGAAATAGGAAGAATTGTTTGTCACCCTTATACAGAAAGGGCCAGAGACTCAGAGAGACGGGGAAAAAGTAGAGCTAAGCTAGAAGGGACCCAGATTTGTCAGCCTCCACTACATGTCCTTTTGTTTACTTCTAGGTTATCTGAGCTTTTTACAAGTACAGTAGACTCTCAGTTAAACGGCACCCATGAGGATTGGTAGATGCTAGATAAATGTAAGAAGACTATCTGTAAACCGGAACTCATGCAACCAACACTCTCAAGCAACCAGCAAAATCTAAAGTGAATGGCAAAGTCACTTGAGAGTGCTGGTTGCTTGAGTTCCAGTTACAGAGTCTACTTACATTTATCAAGCATCTAATTTACCAATCTCCACGAGTATCAATTAACTGAGAGTCTACTGTACATACAAAATATTTGGCGGGCAAAATTATATATTTGGGATTTGCTTCAATGTCATTCAGTGGTGGGTAGTAGTAAAGAAGAATAAGCAAAACAAGTTGGTACCAAGCTGATAACTATTGATGCTAGGTGATAGAGCATGAGGGCTACACATAGTATCCTATTTGACATTTACCAAATGGTTTTTTAAAAAGTACATTCCAGGGGCCACATTCCAGGGGCTAGGTGATAGAGCATGAGGGCTACACATAGTATCCTATTTGACATTTACCAAATGGTTTAAAAAAAAATTTTTTTTTTAATATATATATATTTTTAATATTTATTTATTTACTTATTCATTCTGACAGAGAGAGAGAGAGACACAGAGAGAGAACTGAACCGGGGGAGCTCCCAGTTCAGCACATGGTTCCACACGGGCCAGGGCCAGGATTTGTTCCTCAGTCCCCGGTGCTGCAAAGTGAGCGCCCAACCCACTGAGCCATCCCGGTTTCCCCAATGGTTTTTTAAAAAGTACATTCCAGGGGATGCCAGTTTGGCTCAGCAGTTGAGTGCTTGCCTCACAACAGAGAGGGCCAAGGTTCAATTCCTGGCCCCAGCCTGTGCAGGCCCATGTACTGGGCTGCGGCCCAGCTAATGACCACTGGAATGGCTCAGCGGCAAGAGTTCTCACCTCCCATGTGGGAGGGCCCTGGTTCAGTTTCTTCCCCACATGGCCCCACATCCACCTGTGTGGAGTGAAACTGTAGCATAACTAAACTATGGAGACTTCTCTGGGCCCTCCCCTCTCTCTCACCTTCTCTCAAAAAAAATAAAAATAAATTTTTTTAAAAAGTACATTCAATAAAACTGAAGGTGGAAATTCAGGTCTTTAGCACTCGCCAACCCTGTGACATACCAGCCTCATCCAAAATGAAGCCACCATGGCGGGGTTTCTTGGGGGGCCGGTCATCATCTTCCTCCTCCTCTTCTTCATCATATTCCTCCTCCTCTTCCTCCTCCTCCTCCTCTTCCGGCTCTTCCTCTTTCTCACTGCCTGCTGCACTCCTCCGCTCCTCCTCTACCTGCAGGGTCAGATATAGTTGGAATACCAGGGTTCTTTCTGTACTCCAAAATCCAGACACTATGATCCCTAACTCCAAATCTGATCAGCTCTGCCTGGCCAATCACAGCCCCCTCTGCTCTGCGTACATGCACTTCCACTCTAGCCAGGCTGCTCTGGTAGCCATCCTATCTCAGCAACAGCACCACCAACACCCAACCAATACCTGCGAGCTGATGCGAACTCCCCTAGACTTCCTTGCTTGCTAGCCTTCATCTGACCTTTGTATTTTATAACTCCATGATGTCTGGTCCTTGACCCTTTTCTCTCTGCACTCTATGACTCCCCAGGCCGTCTCATCTACTCCCTTGCCTGTGGAAAACAGCTCTGTGACAATGACTTCCATATCTCTGTTTCCAGTCCACAATGTTTGTCAAGGTCACTAACAAGCTCTTGTTGCTAATTCCATGGACATTCTTTGGTTCTTACCTACAAGACATCTCATACAACTGACCATTCCCTCTCTACAGAAATGTTCTTCCCTTGGTGTCTGTCACATCATGCTCTCCTGGCTTTCCTCCGTCATCGTTGGCTATACCTCCACAGGCTCCTCTTAAACTGGCTTCAATCACCAGGGCTTAGCTGAGGACCCCCGTCTCCCCCTCCATTTACTCTCTCCTTGGCCACCACCTCAGCTCCTCTCTGCAGATAATACCCCCATTTGTCTCCAGTCCACCATTTTTCCAGAACTAAAGACTCCCATGTGCCATCAACCTCCTGAATGCCTCCCCCAAATGTCCCCTGAGACCTTTACACACACCAGGTCCCACATTGACCTTCGTGTCTTCCCTTAAAACTGTGTGCTGGCCTCCTCTAGCTTCCATCAGGCATCACATGCATGACCTTTCTGCTTTCTGAATCCATCCCTTCTTCCACAGCCCTCAGCCTAGGTCAGAACATTGACCTCTAAAACCTGGATCCAGGGATGCCAGGATGGCTCAGCGGGTAGAGCGCTTGCCTTGCAGCCACAGGGTCTGAGGATTGAGTCCTGTCCCCGGCCCATGTGGACCCATATGCTGAACTGGGGTGTGCTTCCCATGTGGGAGCCCTCCCCACCTCCCCCGTTTGCAGCATTCGGGAGGCCCCCAGTTCTGTTCCTGCCCTGCATGGCCCCACATCCACCTATGGAATGAAACTATGTCAAAACTAATGACATACAGCTATGGAGGCTGCTCTGGGCCCTTACCCTTCTCAGTCTCTCACACTCTGTCAAATAACAAAATAAATCTTAAAAAAAAACAACCCCAAAAAACAACCCTGGATCCTTGCCCCAACCTCCTTGGCCTTTAATTCCTCTATAAACCAGTCATAAAAGTGAGTCTTCCATACAAAACAGTGTTCCCCCAACTGTAATCTTCTCATTAACTTTATGACTTCTTGCCATGTCTACATCATTACAACCCATTTATCTGATATCTTCTTTAAACTCATTCACATTTGTATTGAATTTAAGAGAAACTTTTGTTTTGAAATATTTCTGAAGTAAAAGTTTTTTAAAGGTTAGCTTCTTATAAATACAGAGTAATTACAAGGTACAAGCAAAACAATGCTATTAAGACCCAGCACAATAATGTTGTCCCTCTGCAGGTTCCGAGACTAAGGCATGTTCTCCCAGATAAACACAGAGACTAGCAAATTTCAGAAAGGTGTTAAGTGAAACTTTTTCTTTGACCCAGTCAAAAGACAGGACATGAAATGAACTGAAAAGGAAATAACTATCTCACTAAATGACCCAATGTGGATGAAGGTCTTACCGGTATCCTTATTCCACCTAAAAGCACCTCTCTTCACCTCACTCCCCATCTGGAATGCATCCTGTAGCGTTGGGAAACTATGATCTAAAACATGAATCTGATCATTTGGTCCACCGTTTAAAACACGGTCACAGCTTTCCTCAGTTCTCAGGTAAAAAAACAACAAGCTCCCTAGCAGCCTAGACTAGAAGCACACATTCTGCATATAGCCTCTCTCTTCTCATCCCACCTCTTTGGGCTCCCTCTTCCAAATGCTAGGCCCCAGCCACACTGAACCACCTGTACCACACTCTCCTAGGTTGTCCATCATCCATGCTGGTCCTTTGCATAAAAAGCCATTCTGCTCTCACTTATATTTCAATCAAAATACCCACTTCCAAGAAGTCATGCCTGCCCTCTTCCCACCAGGTAGTCAGGCACATCTCTGGGCTCACAACCCTCTGGGCTTCCTCCATCACAGACCTGACCACTCTCTGAGAGAAGGGCCCAGGCCATTATCTCAGGCACTGCTGAGTCCCCAACATCATCCAGCCCATGGTTGGAAACAGAAGACAAGAATTATTTGCTTACTACATAATCTTGACTAGCCCACAAAGTCCCACATTTTAACAACTCTTACTACAACAGATCATAGCCTGATTTCTAAAAACCCTGTCATCAACCCCCTGGCTCAGTCTCACCATGGCCTTCTTCCCAAACCTGGATCCACACTCCCTGAGGAGAGAGCTCCCACTATTATCTTTGTGTTACCTCAGGACTTGAATGTGCTCTTATACCATCTGTCTCAGCACCTGTTACCCTGTTTATGAAACGCTCCACCCTAGCACAGAGGGTTCCATGAGGGAGACTGTGATCCCATGACAGGAACTCAAAGAACACTTGTCGAGTTAGTGAACAAGCAGGTTACTAGGGATGAGAATAGTGAACCAGCTGATCCCCACAAGAGTGACTCATTATTTACCATCCCTACCTGCCTATCCATAAGACCCAGTCCTTGAAGGACCATGCCTATATTTGGCTGTCTGAAAAGCCCACCCAGTCCTATCTCTGGCAGTGAGGACAGGCTTCACACTGCCTCCTGCCTCACCTGTTGACAGCAGACAAGCCAGCCTAGTGTGGTGTTTGGGAAGAGAGACTTGCACAGTACAAACAAGACTACCCCAACCAAGAAAAGGAACCAAGGATCCTGGTCTCACTAGCACCAGGCTTTAACCACAAGCAAAGTGTCCTGAAGCCATGAGTCAGAGACCAAGGAGCCACCACTACTGCTTGAAGCAAAGGTCCTTCCTGGCATCCTCCCATTTGCTCCCCACCCCCACCACCACCGATATCCCAATTCCCTCAACTCTTCTGTGGAAGCTGAGACACCCCAAGGATTAACAATCAAAAGCAGGCAATATAAATAAGCTCAAGGAAATCCCGGGGCACGCTCTGTCTACCTGGTGCTTTCCAGAACACAGGTATATGAAATCCTCCCTTTTCTTAAATCTGCTACAAGAAAAGCATGATGAGAAATGGCGACTGACATGAGGGCTGTCCAGAAAGTATCCAACCATGTAACATGAAAAATGGAAGCATTTATGGCTGAATTTTTTCCAAACAGTCCTAGTAGATCCTGGGGATTAAGAGAAAATTCCCAGTTCTAAAGAGGGCTGCCACTTCAGCAAAGAGTTACTGTAGAGAACATTCCTGGGTCCCAGGTTGCTGGCTCCTCCCATTTTCTCAGAAAAAACGGAAAATCTTGATTTTTACATGAAATCACCATTACAAGCGCTGGCAACTAACTTGCAAAATACATTTACATTTCTGTAGGCCAAATGAGACTACTATAGGCATCGTGTCATCTCTCTATCAGTTTGTAACTGTTACCTACTAAACTCCCTGAAAGCAAGGATCTGTCTTGTTCCACTCTCTCTCCAACACCTAAGATGTATCTGGAACACAGTGTAGATGCTCAAACACTTGCTCAACGAATGAGTAAGTCAGAAATAAATAAAAGAGGATAACAATAAGTGACAATATTTGAAATAAGATATGTGCCAGGAAATGTTTGATATTCAATTCTTAAAACAGCAACATTCGGGGGGGATGCCTGGGCAGCTTAGTGGGTCAAGTGCTTGCCTTGTAGCCCGGGGTCCAAGGACTGAATCCCAGCCCTGGCCCATGTGGACCCATATGCTGAACTAGGGTGTGGCCCCAGTTCAGTTCTTGCTGGGGTGAGGCCCCTGCAATTCAGCCCCCAGGTCGCAGTGGCATGCCTCCCATGCAGGAGGCCCGGACCCAGTTCCCGCCCTGAGCAGGTTCCACCTCTGCCCACCTGTGTGGAATAAAACTATGTCAAAAACTGATGATGTATAACTAACTATGGAGACTGCTCTGGGCCCTCCTCCTTCTCTGTCTCTGTCAAAAACAATAAAATAAATCTTAAAAAATAAAAAGTAAAATAGCAACATTCAACAAACCCAAAGCCAGAGTGATCATTTTAAAACATTAGATCACATCCCTCCTTTGCTCAAAACCTCATGGCTCCATCTTATTCAACTAAGGACAAATTCCTCACCACAGCCTTCAAGATCCTATAGATTTGGGTTTGTTTGGTTTTTTTTTTGTTTTTTTGTTTTTATATCTTTTTATATTTATAGAGAGTAATTGTTTTATCTTCAGTGCATATTTATTTCTATTTTACTTTTGACAGATAGAGAGACAGAGACAGAGACAGCTAGAGAACCGAACTGTGGGAACTCCCCAGTTCAGCATGTGGGTCCTGCCTGGGCCGGAGCTGGGATTCGATCCTCGGTCCTCGTGGCCTCAAAGCGAGCGCTCAACCCGCTGAGCCGTCCCAGCTTTCCCCTTGTTTGTTTTTTTGAGAGGTGAGAGAGAGAAAAGAGGGGAGGGTCCAGAGCAGTCTCCATAGTTGTACATCATTAGTGTGACAGTTTCATTCCACATGGTGGATGTGAGACTGCACTGGGCGGGAAATGAACTGGGGACCTCCCTCATGATAGGGGAGAACCTACCCTGCCATCTGGCTACAACTAGCTGGACCTAAGTTCAGCATATGGATTTGCATGGGCTGAGGCTGGGATTCTATCCCCGAACCTCCCAGTTGCAAGGTGAGCGCCCAATCTGTTGAGCTATCCCAGCATTCCCTCCTGTTATTTCTTCGTTGTTGCATTTACTCTAATGCAGCCAAACTGGTCTTCTTGTTACTTTTTGAACAGTGCAGACATACTTCCAACTTTGCACCTGCTATTTTCCCTTACTGGAACACTCTTCTTCCTATGACATGACTCACCCCCTCACATCCAATAAATCTTTTTTCGACTGTCACCCCCTCAAGCTCACCGTGATCTCCCTATTTGAAGTGCAACTAGGACACCCTAGTCCTCTTCTCCCCTCTATTTTTCTCCAGAGTACCTTTTAACTTAATAAATGATTTACTTATCAGTTGTTTATTTACATTCACAGAGCAAAGAGTTTTTAAATGTTTTGGGGGATGCTGGGATAGCTCAGTGGTTGAACACTTGCCTCCCAATCACAAGGTCCAGGGTTCGATTCCTACCCCTGGCCCATGCAACCCCATATGCTGAACTGAGGTGCAACTGGAAATCGCCAGGATGGCTCAGTGAAGAAGGCTCTTGACTCCCATGTGAGAGGCCCCGTGTTTGGTTCCTGCCACTAGAACCACAGTTTGCCCCACATCCAACTGTGTGGAATGAAACCATGTTACAACTAATGATGTACAACTATGGAGACAGCTCTGGACCCTTCCCCTTTCTCTCGCTCTCACCTCTCAAACAATAACATAAATCTTTTTTTTTATTTTTTATTAATTTTTATTGTTTTGACAGAGAGAGAGACGGAGACAGAGACAGAAAGAGAGATACAGAGACAGAGAGAGAACTGAACTGGGGGAACTCCCCAGTTCAGCATGTGGGTCCACACGGGCCGGGGCCGGGATTCGATCCTCGGTCCCTGGCGCTGCAAAGTGAGCGCTTAACCCACTGAGCCATCCCGGCTTCCCACATAAATCTTAAAAAATAAATAAAATCAGTTTTGATTACTGGTGTAGCCCAAGGGGAAAGAATTGTGCCTACCATATAGTAGGCAGTAAAAATGTTTTTCGAAAATGACTGAGCATACCTAAAAATAAAAACTAATAGCGAGTGCTTATTATATGCCAGGCCTTTTAACCACATAACGTATCTCACTGTACCTGGGACATCGCTGGCCTCCAGCACCTGTCCCTCTGACTTGGGCTTGCTTACTTCTCTATCTCTCCCGACAACCTGGAAGCTTCCTCGTTCTGATCCCCTCTGAGCTCCCACAGGGGTCTTTCTGCCCTGGTCCTGTCCCCAGACGCAATGACTCCCCCAGCGTCCCAGCCACAAACCTCGGCCTCCTCGCCGTCACTGCTGCGCTCGCTGTCTTCCTCTTCAGAAAAGTTGCTGTCCTCGCTGTCCGACATCTTCTGCCCTTACAGGAAAAGACGGTGGCCTCAGCGCATCCCCCAACCCGAACCTCACTCTGAGCCTGTTTCCCCGCCGGCTCAGGGGGAGAAGCCCCTTTGCGCACTTCCGGCAGCCTAGTTTTGGCAACCGTGAACCCGAAGGGAGACCCCCCAACCCCAACTGCTACACCTCCAGGATCCCTGAGTCCAGTCTCCGCACCTCCCTGTCTCCCGGCAACCCCAGAGCCTGCTACGTCGCCGTCCAATCTACCCACCCACACCTCACCTCTCCGGTCCCACCTCCGCTTTCGGTACCAGCTGCTGTTCCACGACGCCTGGCCGGACTGACGTACCCTCTCGCGAGAACCTACCCGTTGACGCAACTAACGCGAGATTTCCAGGGCTTCTGTTGGATACGCACTTCCGGGCTACCATCTAGAGAGTGGCAGAGCTCTCTTATGTAGAGCTTGGAGTCGACATCTTGGGAAGGTCAAAGTGTGAGGGTAAATTATTGCCCCTTGGTCCTGGCATTTTCAAGCTAGGATCTTTAGTCCAGACCACTACCGCGGTGTGCCATGACGTGAGGAGGTAGGGAATTAGCAAATAAATCATTTTATCTCAAAGACCCCCTAAAACATTCCTAGGAGGTAGGTACCTCCATTTTGCAGACAAGGAAACTAAAGTCAGAAAAATAAACTACCCAAGATCCCCCCACCCCCAAGTTTGGGTGACCCAAAGCCCTTATTTTCCTTTGCTGTGTCCTTAAGTTGATTTAAATATAATTTATGTATTAGTATAATTATTTGTCAGAGATTTCAAAGATAACCAGGCATGAGGGAGAGATATGAAAAATTAACCTGATGCAGGAAAAAATACTAGAAGCTTTCAGAACACATTGCTAAAGTTTCTCACATAAGCACCAAGACAACTAAATTTAATTTACAGATATTTAATATACACCTCGCTAATTACAGGGAAATGTAGGGCAGTTGAGCTGGCAGCAGGCTCATAAACTAGCTACCAGAGTGAATTTATACAAGTGCATCTCTGCATAAGCACACACTCCATGATCCAACAATACCCCAAACTGAACCCAAGACAGACTGGGGCACCCTATAGAAATACTTTCTCTTCTACAAACTTGCTTCCTTTACACAGCAGCTCTTTAAAATAGGATTCCACATATAAACTACCTATTGATACTTATGCAGAAAAACATTTGCTCCAGGAAAGAGAGGAAACAATGATTTTCTCCCCATGGAAAGGTCTTTTCTGGTGTATCAATAGTTCTCAACTCTCAACCCTGGCAGCACGTCAGAATACTTAAGAGGATAAGAGAGATGCATGAGAGCCCCAAACTGGAAATAATGGATGTCCATCATTGAGAATGGATAAACAGGTTGCAGATGCCCATGCAATAGAAAGAAAAGCAGCAAGCTACTGATACAAATGAATTTAAAAATGTTATGCTGAGTGAAAGAAGCCAAACACTAGGATATGTACCATATGATTCCATTCATATGAAACTCTACAGGACACAAATCTATACAGACAGAAGGCAGATGAGTGGGTGTCTAAGACTGGAGGTGGAGAATGACTGCAAAGGGGCATGAGGAGATACTCTGGGGTGATGGAAATGTAATGGCATGTTGTGCATGTTTGTTAGAACTCATTTAAATGCGTACTTAAAATGGGTGCCTTTTACTGTATGTAAATTGTACCTCAATACAGTTGATTTGAAAAATCAGGACCCACAAGAGAGCAATGATCAGATTCACTGAGTTGGGGCCTGGCTATCAATATTGCTTGAAAATTCTCCAGGTGGTAATTATTTGCAGCCAGGAATGTGATCCACAAGACTCTCCCTGTCCTCAAGGGATGGGGATGAGGTTAAAAGACACCAGTGCAATGCTCTGTCCCTTTCCTGGAGGAGAGAGGAGGAAGTGCCTGAAAGAGGGAGAACAAGGGCAGGTGGGGGCAATTTGTCCAGACCCCTGCCCCAGTAGGTCAAAGACTGCAGGCTTCAGATTTCACCTTGTTTTCCTCCTCTCCTCTTTCCCCTTGGTTCCCTTCCCCAGGGCATCCTCTGTCCTAGAAGAAGGCTTAGGATTTGAGAGCTGGGCCTGGAGACCATGTCTCCTCTCTTTCCACCCAGCTTCTCCAGGAGTACCAGGGAGTCATCCTCCTTCAAGGCTCATGCTGAGGACAGGTGCCGAGCGCAAGCCCTCTGTAATAACTCCAAGAGCTTTGCCAGGAAGAGAGGGACAGGTCTCTGGGGATGTTCTTCACAGGGTGGACAAGGGCCCTGGGCTGGGACCCACAGCTGGGACCCCAGGGCATCCAGCAGGCGCTGTAGCCGGAACACAGTAGTCCCCAAGGATGGGCCCTCCTCGAATACAATCACAGACAGCTCCAGCTGAAAGCAGCCTAGAGTCTCAGCAGGACACACCTGTAGGGACAGAGTGACCTGTTGTCTCTGGGCAAGGACCTGATCCCAAATCCCCATCACCAGGGTTTCTGACTTGTGGCCTGGGACAAGCTCTGTCAACTCTTCGGGAGTCAGTTTTCCCATCTGTAAAACAGAGCTCTGAATAATGCCTATCTTGAGGACTGACTATATAGCCCTACTGTACCTGTGTAAGTCAGAAAAAGACTCCTTCCTTAAAACATTTCTTCTAAGTGCTATTTTGTTAGAAAAAAACAAAAACAAAAACAACTTTACTGCCATCTGCTGGAAGTTCACGAGTATGTCCAGGATGTAACTACTGTAGATGTGGGGTCCTTGTGCAGTGTTACAACCTTCACATCTCTACACAGTGGCCCTGTCTACTCTATAGGGCCTGTGTGAAGAATAGATAAACTAATATACTTAAAGCATTTAGACCAGTACCTGGCACAGGGTACACTGTTTAAGTTTAGCTATCATCATCATCATCATGCTCCTTGTTACTACGTGCCAATTACTGTTCTAGGTGTCAAGAGAGAGCAGTGAACAAGTTATACTTGTCAAGGCTGGAGGCTGGGTCAGGGACTGGATAATCAGAACACCAGCCCCATGGCCTCTTGCCCTAACATTCATGTCTTCTGAGCCTAATGGATTCTCCCTAAACTTCCATCTTGACTAAGGAACTGCTGAAATACTCACCGAGAGATCGTCTGGGGTGTAGAGAGTGCCATCATTTTTGTTTCCCTACAATTTTGAAGTAGGGAGGAGAATCAGATCTTGAAAGAAGAGAATCTGACCTTTCTCAAACATGCCTTCCACCCCCACCCCTCCCTGCCCATCTGCTGGCTCTCCCCTCCCCGCTCCTCACCAGCAACTTCATGATGGCAACCAGAAAGTAGAAAGGCTCCCGAGGGCAGAGAGGTGGTCCTAGGCCTCCTGAGAGCCTCAGCAGCAGAAGGATGGTCCAGAGAGGCCACATGGGCACCCTGCCCACCCCCTGGCTTACTCTGGTCCTGGCCTGGGGTCCTGGAAGCCAGAGGTACAGAGAGGGTACAAGTTGGAACACTTGAGTGGGTGGGGGAACTGCACCTGTCCCCTCCCTGTCCAGCTCCCCTCAATCCAGATACTCAGGGAAGACAGTGACCTTACAGCAGGGAGAACCTAGGTCAGAGGGCTCCCTGACACAACCCCCCAAAGGAAGACAGGGGACCTAGCAAGGGTGTGAGGATCAATCAGCACAGAAACACTGGAGAGTTGGAAGCCTCTCCACCCATCAAACAGGCCCATAAGACAGTGCAAAGTATGTTGTGAGAGTGTGTGCATCCTGTCTCCTTAATGGAAAACACTATACTAGGCCTTATCCAGGCCTTCAGGTATATAATTGGAGGTCTTTGCTCTCCTTTCTACTTCTATTTCTGTTTAAAATATCTTGGAATTTCTGTGCCTGTCTGTACCTGTCTCATTCTCTGACAGTCAGCCTCTCTGCCTCTTAATCTGTCACATATGTTTTCTGGGTCCGTCTCTGACTGACCTGGGTCTCTTCCTCCTCTGCGTCATTGGCCCTTTGGTCTTTCTCCTCCATGTGTGACTGTCTCTCTCTTGTGCTCTGTGTCTGTCCCTGAGTCCCTCCAGATCAGGCTCTGGGAGTTCCCTTCCTCCCTCCCCCTTCCCCACTCCCTCTCTCACCCTTTAGATGCTGGATTTTAGGCTGAAGAATCCTCCCTTTGGTTCCAAACCTGCCCACCAACCTCTGATCTCCAGGTACAAGGCAAGCCACCTCACACAACCTTTTGAACCTTGGAACCCCAGACCCAGTGCTGCCAGAGAAGCTGAGGCAACTGTGGACTCCCTGCAGCCCTAGGCTGGAAAGGGAGCATCCAGAGTGGGGTGGGAGTGAGGGAGCAACCCAAACCTTAGGCTGCTCAGACAGGATGGGGGTGGGTGCTAAGGATGGAGAGTTCTGTGGGGAAGGGACCTGGAGAAGAAGTGATATGGAGGAGAGCATGAAGAATGATTTGGGGACACTGAAGAAAGGGAGATTCTAGGGTATGGACCCTGAAGAAGACGGCTTCTGGAAGGAGGGTCTCTAAGGAGTGGAAGATTCCAGCAGAAGCAAATTCAGGAGCGCCTGTAGCTAGAAGTTCTGAAGGAAAAGAAATTCTTGGGAGTGGTAGATTTTGAGGGAGGAGGGCTCCCAGAGGAAGATTTTCTGAAAGAGGATTCTAGGGGTAGTTCTGGTAAAGGTAGATTGGGGCGAGAGGGAAATTCTGAAGGAGGGGGATGGTAGGGGTAGCAGGTCTTAACGGGGGGATATGGGGGGGGAACAAATGGAGAGAAGGCTCATCTTGAGTGGGAGACATTCAAGGAAAGAGGGAGTCTGGGGTGAGGGATCCCAAGGAGGGTGTGGGGGTGGGTTTCTGGGAAGAGAAAGGTTCTAGCAAGAGGAGACTTTGAAAGGAAGGACATTATGGTGAAAGGTAGATTCTGGGGGAGGGGGCTCTAAGAGGAAGAGAATTCCGGGAGAGGACTCTCAGAGGAGGTGGGTTCTAGGGTATAGAAGGGCTCTAAATCCTGATTCTGGGAATCCTGCCTGACTTCTTGCTGTTGGTTCCAGAAGAAAGATTCTGATGGAGGAGGTTTTGGGAAGGAGGGAATCTAGAAGACAGAAATATTGCTGCTGGTGAAAGGTTAAGACATGCCTCTTCAGAGGTGGGTGAGAATCGATTTTGGCTGGGTGGAGGGGAGAGGGCGGAGGGAGAATATCGGAGTCCTAATGCAAATAAACCCGGCGGCGAACAATGAAAGCCGAAGAGGAAAACAGCCAGTCCTCACGTTTCTCGGTCTGCACCCCCTTCAGATCCCGCCCCTTCCCCACCCAGGTCCACCCCTCCGCTCCTGGGACCCACCTTCCTTTGCCAACCCGAAGTCCCGCCCCCTGGCTACCACGTGAGCCGTAAAGCTCCTTCCCGTCGCGATGCCCCGCTCAAGGCGCCTGCGCAGACCCTGAAAAACGGGCGGGGTGACCCCGTGCTTTCCTTTTCCGGTGTCGGGGCAGCGCGGTGAACATCTCTTGTCTACACTCGGAGCCATGCCGTCCAAGGGTCCCCTGCAGTCCGTGCAGGTCTTCGGACGCAAGGTGAGCTGGGCGCCCGATGGGAGGGACCCTGGGTCTGGGAGAGGCCCATGGGCAGGGGTCTAGGGTCGATATGGGAGCTGGGAGCCAGAGCTCACGTGTCCGTGCTCTTTCCCCTTGCTTTCCACAGAAGACAGCCACAGCCGTGGCGCACTGCAAACGGGGCAATGGCCTCATCAAGGTGAACGGGCGGCCTTTGGAAATGATCGAGCCGCGCACGCTGCAGTACAAGGTGCTGGCACTGAGGAGGGGTGTTTGGGTGGCGTGGAGGGTCCTGAGACATAAATGCTGAAATAAACGAGCTTCACCGGAATTCGAAAATTTTGGAAGCTGAGGGATCTGGTTATAAACAATGTGATGTTTAGAAGCAGACTTGGGGTCAAAAAATGGGTAATTGGTGATGGAGGTGGTTTTGGGGGTTCAGAAGATGTGATAAAAGATAAAAGCTGGAGAGTGAAAATGTCGATGCTGAAGATTAAAAGGGTGCTTTGAAAACATTTGGAAGCCCACTCGATTGAGGACCAGATAACAAGAGCGTTAACCAGAGTTTTTCCCTCTTGATTTCTTGGAGTTAATGGGGGATGTGTGTCATGTTTACAATCTACTGTCAGTTTCTACTCCTATTTACTTATCATGTTCCTTAGAGCATTGTGTCTAAAGTAGTCTGGGAGTTATAGGTACCCAGTAAAGTATTTTCTTAATAAAAAACAAGAATGGAATTTAGGCTTATTGTGCTTGGCTGTGAAAGGGGTTCCTCTCCTCCCTGTTTGGACCTAAGTTTGTTTCTTTGGGTCAGAATGGAAAGAGATGGGAATCTGACTTCTATCTTTTCTAGTTTGTTCCTTGAGGCAACTAACTTCTCTGCTTTGGGATCATCTGTAAATTGGGGTGATTTCTATCTTTAAGGACTTTTGTGAGGATAAATTAGATATACTCCCTTAAAGTCTGTTGCATTTAAATGTGAAGAATAACATATATATTGCTGGGTTATTTAGAATTTTAATAAGACAAGGTCTGAGATTCTTGGTATACCAGATAATTGAGTATTGTGACTTATTTATTGACTTGGTTTATTTGAAGGGTTTATATGTGGAGCCTTTGTTGAGTGCTGGGGACACAGCAGTGACCCAGATGGTCCAACTCATGCCCTCAGAGCTTCCAGTCCAGTGGGGGAGACAGACTGGACCCAATACCAGACATTGCTTCATAGTAGTCATGGCTGGGATTGGGGAACCCAGAGACAGCTTCTGGCTGTGTAGAGGCCCTTGCAGTGACAGCCCAACCCTCTTCCACTAGTGGAAGAGGCCAGTGGTGGCAGAATCTACTTGGAAAGAAAAGGAAGATGCTCAGTGAGGTGGCTTTGGGCCCAGGTTGTGATCTAAGATCCTGTTGTGTCCCCTGTTCCTCTAGCTACTGGAACCTGTTCTGCTTCTGGGCAAGGAGCGATTTGCTGGCGTGGACATCCGAGTCCGCGTGAAGGGTGGTGGTCATGTGGCCCAGATTTATGGTGAGTCTCACAAGCGTGGCACATGGGTGGGAAGTGGCTCCAAGCGCAAGACCCTACTCTTAAGACTTTTACAAAGCTGATGGACACTTTTTTTGTGTATCTTCCTTGCAGCAATCCGCCAGTCCATCTCCAAAGCCCTTGTGGCCTACTACCAGAAATGTGAGTGTGGGTCCTTCCCATTGGGTAGGCGGGGGGATGTTGAGGACCAGTTCTGGCATTTAGCTCCAAGCGTAAGAGGATCCTGCTGTCGTTATCTAAATATCTGCCCCATTTCTCCTCCCCAGACGTGGATGAGGCTTCTAAGAAGGAGATCAAAGACATCCTCATCCAGTATGACCGGACCCTGCTGGTAGCTGATCCCCGTCGCTGCGAATCCAAAAAGTTCGGAGGCCCTGGTGCCCGTGCTCGCTACCAGAAATCCTACCGCTAAGCCCATCAGGGTTCACCTTTTTAATAAATAGCTGTTGTGGGATTTAAGGTTTTACGGATTGTGCTGTCTTTTGTGTTGGGTCTCTGATGGAAAGGAATGCAGGAAATTCCCTCAGCCCATTGCCATTCTGGATTTTAAGCCTTTCCAGAAGCCGCCATTCTGGAGTTTGGGTGGGGGGCAGTGAGGGGTGGGAAAGCAGGTGGGGTCAGACTTGGTCTAGCTCCCTGTATCTCCAGTAAAGTTCAGTGTGGGTGCAGCCAAGGTGAGGGTGTTTCTGGGTCATTGGTTATAAATCCCATGTGTGTGGGGGTGGGGGGTTCTCCTGACTGGTTTCATTCTTTAGGATGTCAGCACTACCTCCTGGGGAAAGGCCCTATGTGGCCTTAAATCAGGTCTCAGTTATGCTCAATGTGGTAATTGTTCTTATGGGAACTTAAACATCTCTTGTGCCTGCCATGTAACAAAAGCCAACACATAGCAGGCTCTCAGTTGCTACTATTGGGCTATGTGTGATAGAACATTTACATTGTCGAAGACAGTTGTGTAGGATGGTAGTAAGATAATGTAGTTGGACTCTGCAGGAGATTGGTTCTAGGAGCCCCTAATACCAAAATCCAGGGATGTTCAGGTCCCGTAGTTGGTACTCCAGATCCAGTGTGAAATTCTTGCATTGGCAAGTGCAACACTTACAGATACGGAGGGCCAACTACAGGGAAGCAAAGTGTTGCTTGTGGATATTTTTTCCCATTTTTTTCTTCAAGATTTTTATTTTTTTGACAGAGACAGAGAGAAGGGGGAAGTGGCTCCATAGTTGTACGTCATGGTTTCGTTCCATAGGTGGGTAGGGGCCGCACAGGGCAGGAACCGGGCTAGGGGCCTCCTGCATGGGAGGCATGGCCCCTTGAGCCAGGGTCCAAACTGGGGGCCTCCTGCATGGGAAGCACACCTCAGTTCAGCACATGGGTCTACATGGGCTGGGGCCAGGATTCGATCCTTGGTCCCCGAGGCTTCAAAGCGAGCGCTCAACCTTGGTCCCCGAGGCTTCAAAGCGAGTGTTCAACCGCTGAGCCATCCCAGCTTCCCTATTTTTCCCTTTTTACAGGAAGCCAGTGAGCTTCATTGCTCTTGGTTTCCATACTAGCCTTTACAGCCAACCTGGATACCTCAGCCAGCTGCCCGGTGGAGTACTGGCGACAACATGCCACACCTGAACGTTGACGGGGAGTTATCAAGTTTTAGTAACAGATGGAACTTGAAATGTACTGTCCAGTTGCCGTTTGTATCTGCCCTGCCCAACCCATTAGCCACATGTACCAAGCTGGGCTGACACACAGGTGAGAACATTTTTGAGAATTCTATGGGACAGCACTAATACCTTCTGAGAAATGTTATTAGGCTTTCTTGTTGTGTGGACATCACAGTGCATTTACACAAACCTAGGTGGTAAAGCCTACTATACACCTAGGCTATTGCTTGTGGAGACAAATAACTTCCTCTGAAGTTATTTTCCTTCTACCCTTCTGGGTTCTTGGATGAGGCATCCCTGTAATAAAAGAATGACAAGGAAAGTCTAATAATATGTATACTTCCTATATACATGTAAAAGATAGGAAAACAGTAACATCAAAATGGCTAAATTCCCCACCTTAAATACCATCTGCAGTTGAAGATACTAGGAGTGGGGGGAGTCAGTTATGGGAGATAATAGCGAAAAGCAAAGTAACCAAGGGTAAGGTTTATATGCAGACTTAAGTTCTTGTACACTGATGAAAGTTTCTAGAGATACTTATTCCCCTCTTCCTGGTATAGCTAGGGAGACCCCTTAAAAATGTAAATGTCTTTACCGAGGATAACTTGGTTTTCAGAGCTTCTCCCATGTCTGCTGTTTCTTGGAATTCAGTCTAAAATAATCCTTTGGCCAGACAAACATTTTGAGTTGACATTTTGTTCTATAGCCCCTAGGCTGCAAACCTGTATAGCACATTACTGAACACTGTAGGCAATTGTAACAATGGTATTTGAGCTACATTATAAGGGCTGTGGCACAGGTAATAGGAATTTTTCAGCTACATTATAATCTTAGCGGACCAACATCGTGTATACAGTGCATGACTCAAGTTCTTACAGATGGTGTCAATTAAGAACAAAGTAGGTGCCAGGCTAAGCATTGTTGCACACATCACAATATCCCTGCAAGGTTGGCAACAAGTTCATGTTTACAGATAAAATTGGCCTTGGGAGGGAAGCCAGGATGGTTCAGTGGGTTGGGCGCTCACTTTGCAGCCCCGGGGATCGAATCACGGCCCCAGCCCGTGTGGACCCACATGCTGAGCTGGGGAGTGCCCCCGTTCAGTTCTTACCGGGTGGAGACCTCGGCCCAGTCCCTGCCCTGTGCAGCCCCAAGCCCACCTGTGGAATGAAACTATGGAAAAACCTATGATGTGCAACTATGGAGACTTCTGGGCCCTCTCCCTTCTCTCTGTCTCTGACTCTGTATCTCTGTCAAAAATAAGTAAATCTTTAAAAAAAGATTTAAAAAAAAAATTGGCCTTGGGGCAAAATTAAGTGGCAGCTCATGGAGTTTCACATGAGCGCTGGAGTTAAAACTTGGGTTAACTGGGTTTGGCTGGCATTAACCTAAATATCCCAAGGGCAGTAGAGTCCCAGGACAGCTACCAACCCACCTTCCCTTTTGATCCTGATTTATGTAACTAAAGACTGGGTTTAGTAAGGAAGGTATTTCTGAGGCAACAGTACTAGGCCTTAAAGCAGAGGTAGAAGTTGGATGGGCAGAAAAAAGGGAATTCAGGGGCAAGGGCCAGAGGGTCTGAGGCAAGCCTGGTACCCATGGTTTGCCCACAGGGTCAGTCCAAGGGCCCCCATATTGAGGTTCTTGACTCCCACAGGCACAGCTGGGATGCGTCTGGAGAAGCTGAGGGGGCTTGTCTCCTTCCCTGCTCCAAGCCTTGGGAGTAGAGACAGCCTTTCTCCCTCCGACGCCTCCTCAAATACCGAGAATTCCAGCACTGCTGGGAGCCCAGGCCAGGCTGGGAACTTTCCTTCAGTTGGGAATGTGCAGCTGGGGGAGCTGGGAATGTGCAGCTGGAGTTGGAGGAGGGGAAGGCCAGCCTCAGATCTGACTGGGGAAGCTGCAGTGGAGCAGGCCTGGGCCCTGGTGTAGGGCATGGTGCCCACACCTAACATTTAGTGAACCAGGCCTTGTTTTGGCTACCTTATCAATGACCTAGATCCCTTGGAACACCATTCTGCAAAAAGCCTCAAGCAGGCAGGACAGTATCGTGCCCCCAGTGGCAAGAACAGCGCCTGGCATTCAGGCTGGAATGGGGGAATGGATTCCCAGCTCTGCCCCTCCCTGTGACTGGGCAAGTCCCCTATCCTCTACCTCGGTTTACTTGTCACTAAAGTGGGGATTACAAACTAGCCTCACTTGCCTTTCAGGGCTGTTGTGAGGACTCAAGTTCATATAAAATGACTAATGCCTATGGTATGCAGTTAGTACTCAATAAATCTCAGCCTTCTTTGCTACTGTTAGCCAATTGCTAAAACTTCCCGGGCTCCTGCCCTAGTGGTTCTAATCCCATAAATTGGGACTAGATCCTGGAGGATCCGATGGTCTCAGCAAGTCAAACACCTTTGGGAAGGAAAGATATGCTTACCGAAACTTTACAATGATCCTACAAGGCAGGTACTGTTGTCCCTGATTGTGTACATAAAAAAACTCAGACTCAGAGGGAGGTTACATACTAAGTAGTAACTAGAAAAGTAGGGACTTGAACTCGGCCATGACACTGTGGTGACTCAGAGAATTCCAGGGAAGGTTAAAAAAGAATCTGCTCAAGCACAAGGGGCTGAGTGTTCAATGAAAGCTAAAGAAACTGATTAAGTTATGCTTCTCACTGGGAATTCCATGGCTGGAAGGGGGCACAACAATTCTATTCACCTTTGTCTCCGCGGCCTGAACTTTTTCTTGGAAAGGGTGCACACTGAAGCATTCTAGAGGTCTCAAACTAGACAAAGGGATCTGATATGTGTGGGTGGGCACAAAAAATTAGAATATTCATGAGGGTGGGGAGTGCTTGCCAAGACCCAGACAAAAGGGGCACAGACTTTTCCCAGAATCTCAAACTTGATTCACTCTGGTGTTAGCACATAACTGTCTCTGAAGTACCAGGCAGGACCCAGCAGAATCCAAATTAAGATGGATGGTGGTCAAGATGGTTAGTTTGATGGATTAGGAAGGAGATGGCTGTGTGAAAGAGATGTAACGTTGAATATAGAGACAGAAATATGGAGACAGATGTAGAGTTGGATAAAAATGAAAAGGTGGAATGATAAATGGATGAATGGATTGATGGAGGAATGGATGCTAGATGTGGGGATAGGATGATGGATGGATGAGTAGGGCAGAGATGGTTAAATCAATCAAGGTATATGGGTGGGATGATGGATTGGAAAATGGACAGACGGCTGAGCAGATGAGAAGAATGGATGGTAGTGGGACATATGAACAGGCTGAATTGCTGAGAATGAGTTTCTACTTGAAACAAAACCTCTTAACTTGGCTTTCCTAGATGGGCACCAAGCAGTTCATACACTCTCTGAAATCATATACCAAATTGTAATGGGTCCAGCTTCTAGTAATTCTCAAAGTTTAAGACTCCCCAAGTTTTCAGAACCACCGATTTGTGTTGCGCCAGACCGTCCCATTCATTGTCATCTTGTTATCCCCCACTGTCTCCGGAATGGGGAGAGACATCATTTCATAACATTAATTAACCAAATATTAATGACATCCCGTCCCAACCCGTTGAGTTAATCAACGTAAGGACCACTCGCCAAAGCAGATCCTAGGAGTTAGAAAGCTGTAGAAATTTTTAAACCTGTGTTCAGTGTCTGGACTTCGGGTAAAGTTCTGAGGGTCTGTGGCATCAGGTTGAAGTCCTTGCTTTTCAAGAGGCCTGATATCCTGGCTCAAAGGTGCAAAGGGGCATCAGGAACCCCTTGGGCCCTTCGAAGACCCACAGATTCCTGGGTGGTGGCCAAGAGAGCAGGGTGGTTCAACCTGACCTGGGCCTTGGCTGGCCGGAGCCGCCCACCACCCCCGACATGGATGTTGACGGTGGTGGCATAGCTGAGCCTCCTGGCTGGGGGTGGTGGGGGTTGGGGCTGGAGTGGCGGTGAAGGTGCCCGAGATGTGGGGGCAGAGGAGGACCAGGGACCCCGGGAGGCTGCAGGGGCCTCTCCCCCAGGACCTTGACGCCGAGCCAGGCTCTGGCTGATATATGAGGCTGCCAGATATCTTGAAAGGGCAGCTGCATTGGGGCCCAGGAGCTGACGCGTTGGGGGTGGGGGACTGTGGGGTGGAGTCAAGTTTGAAGACTCTGACCTGGCAACGTGAGAGACCAAGTGGCCTCCTGGTTTGGACAAAATCATGGTAGTCTGAACAGGAGTGGGTGACAGGCCCTGAATGTCCTGAGAGCCTCCTTGCTCAAGCAGAGGTGTGGCGTCTGGGACATGGACTCCTGGGAGGCTCTTCTCCAGCAAAGGTGTAGATTTTAGGACCTGGAGGCCTGTGAGGCTTTGCTCCTGAAGCACAGGTGTAGCAGCAGGCCCCTGGATGTCTGGCAGGCCTCCCTGCTTGGGCAAAGGCGGGCGGGCCTGGACTCGCGCATCTGTGAAGCCTTGTGGCTGGGGCAAAGTTGTGGCAGCTGGAACCTGGATGTCTGGGAGGTCCTGGGGCAAAGACAGTGGAGTGTCAGCTATGATCTGACGGTCTAGGCGGCCTCCACACGCAGACAAAGGTGAGGTACTTGGAACCTGAATATCTGGAAGATTGTGTTCCAAGGGCAGTGGGGTGCTGGCTGGGATCTGATGGTCTAGGCCGTTTCCATGCAGAAGCAAAGGGTCAACGGCCTGGCCACAGACAGTGGCTGGGGACTGAACATGCCTGGAACCTCCTTGCTTAGTCAATGGGCTGTTGGTTGGGTTTTGGCAGTCTAGGTGGCCTTCTTGCTTGGGCACAAGAGTGGTGGCTAAAACCATGACATCAGAACAACTTCCCTGTTTGGGCAAAGCCAGGGTGGTTGAAACTTGGCTGTCCATCTGGCATCCTTGCTGAGGATAAAAGGTGGTGGCTGGAAGCTGTATATCCACGTGGCCTGTGTGCTCAGGCAGAGAGCTGGTCGCTGGAACCTGCACTTCCAGGTGGCCTTCTGGGTCAGGCAGAGTTGTAATAGTTGCGACCTGGACAGGTGGGGGGCATTCTTGCTTGGGCAAAGGTGTGGTGGCTGGAATCTGGATGCTCCAAAGGTCTCCTTGCTCAGGCAAAGCGGTGGCGACTGGAACCTGGATGCCCTGATGGTCTCGCTTAGGAAAACTGGAAACACCTAGACCCTGGCCATCCAGGCAGCCTCCCTGCTTAGAGAGGGGCGTGGCAGCTTGGACCTGGGCAGCAGGGCCCAGGCGAACAGATTCTTGGGCCAAGGTCAGTGGGAAGGCCAGCTCACACACCAGAACGTGTCCGAAGGCAGGCAGGGGCCCTGTGTGCAGAGGAAGAGGATGGAGTTAGGACTCACGCCCCAGCATGGGTGATCTCTGCCATCCACACATACCTGGACCTCACCTGGCTCAGCATGCTCATAGGGTAGGCAGGGGGAGAGCTGGGGCTGGGCCAGAGCCCGTGGTCGGCGGCGGGGGGCATTGGCTGAGGCCCGGTTCTCAGCCCGTTGCATTTGTTGAATCCGCTCACTGTAGAGCCGGGCCAACTCTCGCACTCGGGATGCTGCCCGCTCCACACTTGGGGTTCCAGCCTTCCCATTACTGCTGCCTCCACCCAGATCTGAATCTTCCAGAATCAGCAGTGGCTCTGGGAAACCTGGCCGGGCCAGATGCCCCTGCTCCAGAGCCTGCCAGGCGCTCCGGATTTCTGAGCAAGAGCGGAATTCTAGCTCATCCTGGAATCCCTGATCTCGGATGCCATCTTGAGACTGGAACTTTGGAAACACCACACCTTCTGCATCCTCCCGACCTGCCCTGCTGTCTGAGGAGGGCTCTCCGAGTTTTCCAGAACTGCTTCCAGGAAACAGTTCTCTCCTGGTGGCTCGAGTCTCATCTGCCTCCAGAGATCCCTGTAGCCAGGAGTCACGGGGAAGGGTGGGAGAACTGGAAAGACCAGGAACGTCAGGGATACTAGGCATGGCTGGAGGGCCCGGCATTTCAAAAACACTGGAAATGTCAGAGAGACTGGGAAGGCAGGGAGTTTGGGGAATTTCAGAAAGGCTGGGAATCTCAGGGAGGTTGGGCACGGCAGGATTTTTGGTAAGGCTAGGAATGTCGGGAACTTCAGCTGCACTGGAATTTTCCAGTCCCTCTAGCACATGGAGTGGGGAAGGGCCCCGTTCATCCATCTCCAGCTCTTCCTCCTCCTCTTCTGAAGAGTCCCGGCTAGGCAGGGCTGGGAACGTAAGGCTTTCATTGTCACCTGGCACTTGGGAGTCTCCAGGGAACTTGGGAAGGTCACGTGGGGATGGATGCAGTGGGCCCTGGGGAAGAGGCCAGAGGTGTCAGGATAGTTGGCTGCCCTGGCCCCCAGTCTATGCCTACCCAAGGCAAGGTACAAGGACAGCGTGATGGGATGCCCAGCTCACCCCCGCATCCTGGAGGCCTCTTTGGTTCAGCAGTTCCAGGATTTCTTCAGTGATTGAAGTCCCAGAGGGGTCCAGTGTGGGAGGTCCAGTGTCCTCCAGGTCCTCAGGGGGTCCAGAAGCTGGACCTGGTGACTGAGGCTCTAAAGGGGGGTAGAGCTCCCCCTCACTGCCAGCATGCTGTGAGGAAGAAAAGGATGCAAGGCAAGTACCCAGGGCTCCCAGCCCCTCCTCCTTCAGGTAGAAGACTCCAACCCTCAGCCCCGTTCTTATTCAGACCCAGGAGTTTAGAAGTCAAGCTATCTCCTCCATCAGACACCAGAGTCTGGGTCCCCAGACTGTCCCAAGATATTTCTTACCTTGAGTCTAGGCTTAGCTGGGGATGGAGAGATGAGAAAGTGAGATGCAGGAAATAAATGTTAATCTTTATGATGAACTGCCCTATCACCCCTCCCCCATGAACACTGGGCATCCAATGGGGAGAGACAGAGAGACAGACAGACAGACAGGGCTGGACCCGGCTAGGCTAGACAGTCACTTACCATTCTGTGGAAACATGACATAAGGGTCCTTGACTGGTTCTAGGGGAAGGACAGTGACGTCAGGGCCCAGCTCCCACCCCAATCCCTCAATGACCATTAGGTGGAGGGAACTCACCAGACTGTCTTCGGCCACGGCGGGTAATGGAGGGGCCTGGAGACGAAGCTGTGGAAGGCAGATGAGAACCCCATTATGAGCCCAGCTCCAGGCTCCTGGGGCTGGGGGTATAATTCCTGAGTTCTGGGTGAGAAGTAGCAGGTAGGATACAGAACTCCATCTCCTTTACCTATGTTCCTTCGTCCAGGGGTGAAACTTCTAGCATCTCGAGGTCGGGGAGACCCAAGTGGGGGTGTCACAGGCTCTGGGATAGGCTTACTTTTGGGAGCACCTGTGAGGACAGATTTGGGGCTAATGATCTACATTTTCCTGGACATAATTCCTCTACCTCCACACCTCCCAACCTAAGGCCCCAACTCACAGTGCAGGCTGTTTTCAAGGAGAACCTGTTTTGCCTAAAAGAGACAAGGATGAGGGTTGAGGGGACCAGCCTCTGAGCACCCCAGTTATATGCTGGTACGTCACAGGCGAGTTACATGACTGATGACAATTAATCCTCACAACCCTGAGGTTGGTGCTATTCCTCCTGGTGAGGAAACTGAGGTCAGAGAGGTTATTCGCCCAAATTCACAAAGCAGGGACATGGTGGAGCTGGGCTGCAAACCCAGGCAGCTTCCTCTGCAACTTAACTATCATGTTCTAAGAAAGTCCCCGTGTACTGAAAGTCTTCTAGTACTAAGTGTGTGGGGGTGGGGGTGGGGTCTCCAGCATGCCAAAGGCCCCAGCTCTGACAGGAACTGTACCTTGGCTGGGATGGAGGCAGGGTGGTTTTCAAAGAAGAGGCGTTGGAGACAGTGAATCCATAGTCGCTTCTCTTCTTGGTTCTTGGCCTGGGGGTAGGAGGTGGGGGTGGTCCAGTACGAGGTGTGAGGTCTAGGGGTTGGAGGGAACGCTGCCCACCTAGCCCCACCTTGTGCTCACCTGGAGCAGGTGCCTGTGCTTGGGAATGGTCAGATCTGCCACCTTGAACCCCAGAGGGTCGCGAGGACTCTCGCTTACACTCAAGTTGCAGCACTGGATTGGGGAGCAGAGAGGGGCAGCAGGCTCAGAGCCCCTGGACTCAGCTATGTGCCCCCTTATATCTAAGTCCCTACCCCCTAAAAGGAAGTACCCTGTATGGCTGCGTAGTGAGTCTCCTTTCCCCCGTTGACCCTCCCCAACCCCTCCCCCCCAATTTAGAGCATGAAGGTGCACTTCCCCCATGAACATGCTTGCCTGGTGGGCAAATCCAGGTCCTCATCTTCCAGGGTCTCTGCCTCTCTACATTCTGCTGGCCTCAACCCTCCTTATTACACCTTGCCCCTTCCTCAGACTCAAGAAAACATGCCCCTTTTAAGCCGAGTTGTCCCTCCTTGCAAACCCTGTCCCAGGCTACCCCCTTAGGTATAGACATTGGTATACAGAGCACTTGTATGTATTGCAGGTAACATTCCAGCCCTACCCCCATCCCTGAACTCACAAAGATGTGGCCCTTGTAGGTGTATTCCGGCCCCCGGCGCTTGGCCACCAGCAGCATCCGTGAGAACAGAAAGAGCAGCCTCTCACCCCCTCGAAGTCGGGGGCCGCTCCCTCCGCCACCTCGGAATGAGCCCTCCAGCACCAGCTCCCCGAAAGCACTGAGCTCTGGGCCAGTCCAGCCGCCCAGCCGCCGCTGCACTTCCTGCTGGGATCCCGCCAGGTGCACGGGGCACAGAAACACACCAGTGGACGGCACACATGCACCAACACAGGGGGGTTAGCAACCAGGCCATACTCTCCAAGCCCACCCCCTAAGGCCAGCTCTGAAACCACTAACCACCCCCCAAAAGACCCTCATGCCCACTCCTCCCATCCAGCCAGCCCCAGCCCACCCTGGGGTCACCTGGAGGCGCGCAGCATACTCCTGCTTGCGCTTCATGTCATTGATGTACCAGGCGACCGCTGTCATGGACACAATGGCCTCCTCCACCACCTCGCGGCCCCCGGCGCCTGGGCCCTCTGCCCAGTGCTTGCCTAGCTCCTGCCAGGCAGCCGCCGGGCACCCAGAGATGAGAACAGAAAGACAGGAGGGTAAACGAGAATGGCAGGAGACAGAGAGAGAAGTATAGAAGCAGGGACAGAGATGGAGACCCAGAGATGGAGAGAAGCAAACGGGCCAAGACACAAAGAGCAATGAGCTGGTGCCAGTGCCCACTGCCAGCAGGATCCTACCCCAAGTGCTGGCCCAGGTTCTAGGGACTGGATGTCTCCCAGGGCCTTGCTCAGCTCGTCCTGTGACCCTCCCCACCCCCAAGCAGCCTCCCAAGGGCCACGGCGAACCTGCAGCAACAGATGGTACTTGAGGATGCGCTGAACGGGTTTCAGCAGGAAGCTCTGCAGGGGCAGCGAGTGGTAAAGCTGGGCCTGGCGCTCCTGCAGCCACAGGGCTGCTGGTGGAGACAGCGATAGCTCCCGGAGCAGGGCCAGAGAGCTGGGGGCACAGCGCAGGTCAGGAGGGGCCCCTGCAGCTCCAGTGGGCAAGGCTGGGAGGGGTCTGGGAGTGGCCAGGGTGTGGGAATGGCCAGAGGCTGGGAGGGGTCAGAGGCTGGTTAGGGAGAGGTCAGTTCCTGTCACACCCTGGCAGGGATTAGAGCTGAATGGGTTGGGAAGGAAGGAGGTTGGCTGGCACATCAGCTCATGGGAATGGCCTGGGGCCCCTCACCTGGGGTAGTTCATGCAGTACAACGTGTAGATGTCAAAATCCTCGCTCTGTGGGTGACATGGGAGTCAGGAAGACCCCACACCCCTCTAGGTGAACACAGGCCTGCTCCCTGCTTACCTAGGCGCCAGCCCAGACTGAGCCCTGGCCCTTGACTCACCCTCTGCACGAAGCATTCGGCAATGCCCCCTGCACTGTTGCTGCCCTCCAGGTCCTCCAGGAGCTCGCTAGGGGGAGAGGAAAGGGTGAGGGACTGCCCTGCTCCCCAGTGCCCATCAGGGGAGGACTCTAGGAGGTTGGGAGCTTGGTGGCTACCAGGATCTCTCAAGGGGTTGTCATGTCCAGAGGAAGGGTACTCTGATCGCTACATGGAACATCGTAACCTGTTCAGACTTCCTTGGACAGTGTCACCTTCCTCGGCCTGAAATCTTGGCCACTGTTGACCTGAGTCTGGGTGTCTGTCAGGACCCAGGGAGAACAGTATCATAACCCTCAGAGCTGTGATTTTAATTTGCTGTGGTGACCCTGATGTCTTGTCAGGACTCTCAGACCTTCTGCAACAATCTTAAGATCTCATCAAGGCACTCAGGTATCCTATTCTTAGAGCCTAGCCTTCCTCATTGGGGGGCCAACAATCCTGGTTTATCTGGGACTGAGGGCTTTCCCAGGACACAAATGTTCACACTATCATGTTCTCCAGGCCTCAGTGGAGCCTTGCATTCATCACCCTCCCAGGCCTAACACTGTGCTGAAGCCCAACAAGATGTCTAGAACCATCCCCGTATTTGGACCTCATCAGGGTCCTCCAGCTCCATCCCCTTACTCTCCCACCATTCTGGGTACTGGTTCCCCATCATGTTCCCTGCCCAATGTCTCGACACCCCATGGACCAGCCTGGATAGGGCCCTGTGTGGCTCCAAACCTTGGGTTAGGATATAGCCCACCTCTGCCCATCCCACCTGCCCTTGGCCCCTGACCTGCTGAACTCGTAGATGTCCTCGATGTTGGCAAACAGAGTGCCCACCTGCTCCGTGCTCAGCCCTAGGACCCCGCCATCCAGCAGGGGGCCCAGATAATCCTGTGGGGATGTCTGGGGTTATGAGGGTAGAGGGGCTGGCCCTGGGTCCACACTGCGCTGGGGTACCCTCCCGCCTCACCTCCACGATGCTGCGGAGGTCCCGGACATAGGCCTGCTCGGTCTCCACAATCTCACGGGCCACACGCTCCAGCCTCGAGGGTTTCGCCAAACCTGAGGTCCCCACAGGCGACAAATGCAGGCGGATGGGGGGCCCTGGAAGGGGCTCTGGCCTGGAGGCTGAGCAGGCAGGGGTAGGCCCTGGGGCCGGGTCCCCCTCAGAGCCCACTGTGCTCAGGGATGTGGAGCTCCCAGAACCTCGGGGGGAGGCCATGGCAGGGGTTGTGGAGGCTGCTGGGGATGTGGAGCAAGAGGTCAGAGGGTCTCCCCAGCTGAGTGAGAGCACTTAGCCCCCACTCTCACCCACACCTGCTCAATGTCTTTCCCATGGCTCCTGTCTCACCCCACTGTGCTGCACTGGTACAGCCCTGTCCTCTCCCATCAGGGTCCCCTCTGAACTTCTGGCCTCCACTTCTCTAATCTACCTTCATGCATCAGCCTGGGAAAACTTTATTAACGTGCCCGCCTGACCTGTCACTCCTGTGAGTATAACCCCTTCATGCCATCAGGATAAAGTCCAAACTCCTTAGGTCCAAAGGGCCCTGTGCAAAGTGGCCATTAGAGATTTTTCCAGTCGACTCTCTTCCCACAGCCATGCCGCTTCTAACACTCAAGACTCCAGTTACCCTCAGCTTCGCTCAGTCACTCAAATAAGCAGCCTCATCTTACTTCTGGGCCTTTGTATATACTGTTCCCTGTATGTGAAATACTCTTCTTTGGACTTTCCCAATCATTCCTCCTTCTAATCTTTGAATTCTCAGTTTAGATGTCTCCTCCTCCAGAAAGCCTGCCCCAACCACCCAGCCTGGGATCCCACAGCCCCCTGGGCTTTCTTCATCCCAGCTGTGACCACTCTGGTCTGGCCTACCCCCTCTAGATTGTCACTGTCTAGGGATGGGTCCATCTCCCCCAACAGACTAGGAGGTCTGTGCAGACAGGGCTGGGGCTGTCTTGGTCACCTTGTGTTGACAGTATTGCCTAGCACTGGGCCAGCCACAGAGGGCAGCACAGTCTTCAATGAAGGAGTTAATGCCTAGCAGACCCCACCTCTCCCTTGCAAACTCACCTGTCTGAGTCTCACACACAGTTGTACAGTCACACACTTCACCTCTGGGGCGGGGGCCAAGGTGAGGGCTGGGTTTGGACTGGCTCAGTCCACGGCCTCCCTCGGGCATGGCTGAGTGGCGCTGCGGCTTCTGCAGAAAGACCCCTTTCTTAGATATCAGGACCCCATAGGCCTCCCTGCAGCCCACACTCAGATTGGGGGCTGAGAATTAGGTGTGATCTAAATCCAGGGAGGGGTCCTGGGATAGAGGCAAAGTGATAGCAAGAGGGTGGTGACAAGGAGAGAGAACATAAAGAGAAAAACGGAAAGGTTCAGACAAAGAAGAATGAAGAGAGCAAGAGTCGCAGAAGCTAGGAATCCGGTGTGTCTGGGGCCTGAGACTCAGGGATACTGGGAACGGTTGGGCTCTGGCTGTAGCCGAGGGCGAGGGGGCAGGGCTGGGAAAAGTCGTGGGCGGGAGGCGGCGGGGTCCCAGGGGAAGGCGGAGGAGGCTGGGGAACCGGATGCCAGGGTCCTGCAGACGGCTCCCTCCCCCACCGAGGACTACGAGTTGGGCGCTGGCCCTGAGCCTTCGACCCCCTCACCCACATCAGTCCCTCCGCGATCGGCTCACTGTCCCCACCGCCGCAGTCTGGGTCTCCAGCGCCTTCCCACACTCCACCAACCCCCAACTCCCGCCAGCGCTACCGCTCGCCCCCGCCGGCACGCCCCCTCATTGTTCAGCTGCAGCGGCGCCGCCCTCTCCCCCAGCCAGTTGGGGCCCCTCGCCTCCCCCCTACCTCCCGAGGAGTCTCCAGCTCCAAACCGAGGCAGCCTGGTTCCTATTGACCCTAGCACGGTCCCCGGAGAAACGCAGAGCCGGGGTTCCTGGGTCACTGCAAGTGAGGGTCGTGAACTTCGGCCTCTCGGGTTCCGGGTACCAGAATCCGTAATCCCTTTTAGAGAATGGGGTGCAGCCGTCCGAACTTCTTGGCTCTCTAAATGGAGGATGCTAGGAACCTCCACTCGAGTCTCAGATAGGGGTGCTGGAGACCCAAATTCCTGAGACTTCTAGATAGGGCCGTGGGCGGTCCAGATCCTTGAGTTCCCCTAACTCTAGAAGCAGGAATTAAACCAACTCCAGGCGGGAGTGCAGGCGACTTCCAAATTCCTGGGTCCCCTGTAAGTAGTGGGCGCTTCTGCCCAAAACAGATGGGTTGGGGCACTAAGAATCCATTACCCAAGTTTTTCCAACCCCGGTAGTCTTGAACTTGGATTTCTAGGAATTCCTGGACCGAATCTCTGACTTGGGATCTTAAATTCTTCAAACCGGGATGTAAGAAGCTCGCAGCCCTCCAGGGTCCCGCGGGGCTGATGTCCCCGACTCCCGGCTCCTCCAGGAGGGGGCGCTGGGCACCTGAGTGTCTGGGGTATTCTAACCTGGAGGCGGCGGCCTGGGCTCAGGGTCTCTCAGGACGCGGGGCAGACTCAGGATGCCGGAGTCCACGACTCTGGACCCCTCAGGTTCCAGGGTGGGTGGGACGGGACTCCATCGGCGGCGGCGGCGCCACATCTGCGGCGGGAGAGTCTGTTCCCAGCTGTGGGGCGGGGGGGGGGGGGGTAGTCCTCGGGGCTTCCCCTCCCCTCAGCCGCCTGGGCTCATATCCTGTTCCCGCCCGCGGGGGGAGGGGTCGCCTTCCGGCAAGCCAGCCAGCAAAGGGTTAAAACTCCTTCTCTCTGAGTTCTGCATATTCATGAGAAGGTAAGTCCCAGGCAGGCTACACCCCCACATTCCAAAAGCCTCGCGGACTTTTCCCTTTTACAGCAAGGTCCTTTGAGGCGTGAGAATCCGGAACTGGTTATGCACTTTCTCCTATTGGCCAACTAAAGGATTCTATTTGCATATACAATACATCATGGAGCTAGTCGGCAAGGTCACGTGGCCAAGAAACAACTGAAAGAGTCGGCGACGCAGGGGTGCGGCCGAAGCTCCAGTGGCGCAATCGGTTAGCGCGCGGTACTTATATGACAGTGCGAGCGGAGCAATGCCGAGGTTGTGAGTTCGATCCTCACCTGGAGCACACGTTTTCTGATTTTATAAATGTAAACATTTTATAAAGCAACCAAAACATCTGTATCATTTAGAGGAGTGAATATTTCGATCTGGAACTGGAAAGACCTGGGACTCTGGTGATGATGGTTCCTTAGAGAGTGTTCTGTGTTGCTGGGAAATGCCGTTTCCATCCTGGCCGCCAGAGGGTAGTATCACCTCTTAGATGCCTGGACAATTAATTGGGCTTGCAAATCTCAGTTTAAGACTTGCCTGGATGTGTCAGGCTGTGGGTTCTCCCCAAACCGTATGTATGGCACTCTGCTTCTTTGCTCGCCTTGAATTTATTCCCTTCAGTTTCACTGAGATATAATTGTCATAGAACATTGTACTCTATTAATCCAAGATGTACAACATTAAGATTTATGTATAAAATGTGAAATAATTATCAGGATAAATTTAGTTAACGTCAGTCACCTCACATAGTTACAAATGTTTTTTTTTTCTTTTATGCCTTGGACTTTTTACTCTCTTTCTCTCCTCATCTCTGAATTGATTTTTTTTCAACAACTGCTGAACATCCACTATGTGACCAGTTCCTGTACAGTTTAGGTGTAAACAAGACAAAATTCATGTACCAGAGAACTAGATGTACTAGTCGAGAGGCAGATTCCTATAAACATAGGAACTAAGTACATTTTATATAATTGGTATGATGTCATGGAAAACAGCAAGTTATGGAGGATGGTGGAGTGTGATGGAAGAGTAGTTAGGGGGGAAAAAGGTAGTCAGGGACAGTCTCACTGAGGAGATGTCTGAGAGAGACCTGGAGGGGAGTGAACAATGGGGATGCCTGGGGGAGTATTCCAGGCAGAGGGCACAGCCAGCACAAAGGCCCTGCAGCTGAAACATGTCAGATGTATTCATTGGAAGAGCAGCTAGGATGCCAGTGTGGCTAGAGCAGGAGTGACTGAAAATGAGAACAAGGCCATGTAGGCTGGTGAGGACTTAGGACTTCGGCTTTTATGTGATCTGATTCAAGTGTCATGACAGGTTTCTTTTGGTTGTCTAGTGGGGGTGGGGTAGAGGAGTGGGCACAGATTGAGGGCAGAGGCCTGGGCCAGGAGACCAGGGAGGGCCTGCTGTGATGGTTCAAGTGGGATATGATGCTGAACAGGACCAGGGTGGCCACTGGAGGAGGCAGAAGGGTGACTTGTGGATCTATTTATAATGTAAATCAGTCAGGATTGCTACTGAACTGGGGTGTGGGTTTGAGAGGGGAGTCAAGGGTACTCCCAGGTATTTGGCACTGGTAGCTGGTGGTTGGTACCATTTTTTTAAATGTTCTTTTGAGAAGGGGCAGAACATCTGTTTTTGTTAAGGGAAGGACCAGAGGTATCTGTTTCATGTTCTCTGCAAGGCTTGCACTTCCTCTCTGTTTCCCCGATGTCTTTAGGCCCCTGCGTCTTTACCTTTCCCAACCCTCTCTTCCTATGTATGGGGTCCTGAGTGAGCCCTTTCCCACAACAGGGGCAGTTTCTAAAAAGAGATCAAAGGTCAGGCAGAGCCTGCCCATACCAAGCTGACAGGGTCAAGGACGAGTGAGAGGGGGCTAGGAGGTAAGAGAAGGGAAGGGGAGGAGGAGGGGCAAGAAGGTAAGGAGCTGGAGAAGGAGAGGAAGACCACTAGCGAGAGGGAATGGGTTAGGGGAGGGCAGAGGAGCACAGGGGTGGAGAAGGGAGGTGGAACCTAGGGGACAAGTTGTAAGAGGGAAGGGAGAGGCGTTTAGGGTGAAGAGAGAAGGGAGAAGGGGAACTGGAAAGGGAAGAGGGGGTAAACGAGAGGGGGCTGGGAGGGAAAGAGGAGAGAACTACCGGGGGAGCGAGAAGAGTTGGAGAGGGTGAGGGAAGACGGGAGGGGCGGCGCAGGCGGTTAGAGAGGAGGAACTGAGAGGGAGGAGAGGAGGGGTGAGGGTGGGGAGGCGAGCAGAGGGAAGTGGGGGGAGGGGGAGAGAGAAAAGGGGGGTAGGAAGGAAGAGGGGGTCGAGGAGGGGGAGGAGGCCGCGGCCGGAGGGGAGCGGGGAGCGGGCACTGACGCGAGGCGGCTTCCGGGCTCCCCGCCCCAGGGTGGGTGCCGCCGCCGCCTCTTGCCTTGTATGGTCGGAGGACGCCGCTGCCGCGGGCCCCGCCCCCACGCTCCCGCGACCCACACACTCGCGCTTCGCCGGCGCGGAAAGGCCGTGATCCCGCAAGCCCGAGCTTCTCGACTCCCGACTGGCCGACGTGCGGTACCCCCGAGGCTCTGGGGTTCCGGAAAACCAGCAGCTACCACCCCGCCGTTCCTAAACGCGCTGAGACACCAGGGTCTAGCATTCTAAGTGGCCGGGAGACTAGCGCAGAGATTCCAAGACGATGCCATTCTAGAATCCTGACACTTTCAGAGTTGCCTCCCCCAGCCTCTCGGGTCCTGGAGGGCCGGGTAGTGGGCGCCCGGGCTTCCGGGCTGGCCCGCCCCCCGCCCCCGCCGGGCCTGGGCTCGCGCTCCGGCACATTCCGTCCTCCCTCAGCAGCCCCGCCCTCCTCCCCTCAGCCCCGCGGGGACGGAAACATCCCGTCCCCGCCCGCGCCCGGCTGAGCTGGGTCAAGGAGCCCGACAAAGAGGGGAGCGCTTGCGCCCCCCACCCACCCCTGGAACTGGCTCTCCCGGTTCCTACCGGGTGACCTCACCTGGCCCCGCCCCCTCAGGTGAATGGCCGGGTCAGGTGACGTCACTTCCTGCCAGGTAAGCGCCGCTGGTGGCTGTGCTCCGGGAAGGTTTGGAACTGTGAATCGACTCCACCCACTTCTGGAAAGGGCCCACACCATCCTCCCCACTGTCTCTAGATCGCAGAAAAGCCAGGATTCCAGTTTACACACAGATGCCTTTTATTTAAAAATTCCAAAACACAAAAATAAACTTTTAACAATATATATTACTTAATATATTATAGTGCACATAATTATTCCATCGTTTCCAATATTACAAAATGGAAGAAAAATACAAGGGAAGCAGACGACCCAATATATAAATACTATAAAATCTATTAGAATAAATAAAGTCGTCATAAATAAAGGGCCCAATGATTAGGGAGGGAGTTGGCAATGGATTTGGCTACTTGCTTTTGGAGGGAAACTTGAGCACCAGGATTGCCCCTCATGGGGAGGCTCCAGTCACCAGAACCTCAGGTTGTAGGAAAAACTGGGAGAGGGCAGTGGGGGCCTATTTATTCACAGCATTGGGCAGAGCAGAGGTGAGGAGAGTAGAGGACTCGCTGCCTCCCTCAAATTTGCTACATCTTTTTTTTTTTTTTTAAAAAAGGACTCCAGAATACTCCTTCCCCCAACACCATATACACTTGAGCTTGCATACTGGGGACCTGCCCCAGCATGGGGTCAGTGGAGTAATGCATTTTGGAAGGCAGGGGGGTACTTCATTATCAAGAGTTCCCCATAGCCCTGGGGCTCCTGTGGAACCCATAGCACAAGAGAAATGGCCCCCCTTGAGATCCAGCTGATCTGTACTGGGCAGGCACTTGTCACTCAGACACAGAGATGCGATTGAAGATGGGGAGTCGCCGAGAGGCTGCAGGTGGCTGGGGTGGCCCAAAAACCCCAGCCTCAAAGACAGGTGAGTCGGACCCTCCTAGGCTGCTGCCGCTGCTGGCATATTCATCTGGATCAGATCCCAGGGAGTGTGCAGAGGGGCTCCGAGCCAGGCCACCCATGGGTCCCCAGGAGCTACTGGGGGTGGCCCTTCGACAGGAGGGGCAACAGGCTGGGGTGGGGTCCCTTCGGGCCACAGGGGTCCCAGGGGCAGCAGAAAAGGCAGAAGGTGAAAGTGGAAGGTCCCCAGGTGGTGGTGGTGGTGGGGAGCTGGAGGGCGAGAAGGAGCATGAGGACAGGGAAGGGCCTGGTAGGCCTGCTGGTGGTGGCGAGGCTCGGCGGCCCGAGGGCAGGCCTGAGAAGCTGATGCTCTGCCGTAGTACATGGGGCTGGCCAGGGGCAGCCAGGTCCTCGCTGGGGTTGTGGATGAAGTGGCAACGGGAGCCATAGGGGCAGCGGCCCTGGAGGTAGAACTTGTGGCAGAGTTCCGTCTTGTACTTGGGGTGTCGACTGGCTTGGCGCAGCTCGCCCAGACCATGGGCAAACTGGCACTTAGCCCCGTAGCGGCAGCGCCCGCTCTCTGAGAAGGTCCGACAAAGTTCAGTCTTGTATCGGGATGAGGTGGTGGGGGTCGCAGTAGGTGAGGTGGGTGAGGGCGACAGCTCAGGGCCTGGGCGGGGAGCCAGGGGTGCGAAGCCAGGGGGTGGGGGCACCCAGCCACAGCTGCGACCCTCCACCAGGCTGGTAGAGCGGCCTGGCAGGCGGGTAGTGACCCCAGCTGGGCTGGAGTCAGATGAGTTGAGGCTCCAGAGTCCCGAGGAGGCCCAGCCTGTACTGGACTCAGTGTCTCCATGGTCAGATGGCAAGTCAGGGCTCAGGGACAGGAGACTCTGTGGGAACAGGGATTGGTTAGGCCACTGAAAATGCAGGGTGACGCCCCTCCTCAGCTGCGGGCACCTAAGACCTTGCCAGTCCGGTTTGTGGGCTCCTGGCCTGAGCCCCACCCGCCCGCCAGCAAAATCCCATGAGTTCCAGATCGCAGGAACCCCGAATTGGAAGTTGAGTTTACTCGTAAATGAAGCCTATCTCGAAGGACCCAAGAATCCCGGCTCCTCCAGCAGGATCAAGGGGACCGCAAACTCAGAACACACCATTATTCTCCAATTTTAAGCCTCCCGGGCCTCTTGGGATCTGACCTGGCGCATCGCGTTCTCCAGTTTCACAACTGGAGGGGCCGGCAAAATTAATCCAGGGGTCGGATCTCCTGTTTTGAGGCCCAGAGTCCTCCTCTAGTCTAGGTCAAGGAGTGGAGACATAAGTTGCCTGTCCCTCACCCCGAGACTCCAGCCCCAGAAACGCCTCCGCGCAAAACCGCGCCCTCAACAGCTACTGGGGGGAAGCCAGGTGTGGGGCCACTTCCGCCTTCAAACAGACCTAGTCTGAGAAAACTCCAGCTTTCCACCACCAAGGGCCACCACACCCATGTTTGGGCAGAGACCCGAATGTCGCGGGCTCCAATTTTCACCTCCAAGGAATCACACTGGTCTGAGAAGGGAGACAGGGAGCCCGGGCCGGAGCGTGCGGCGATATGGAGCTCCACTCTGAGGGGACCCGGGGTCCTGGGCCAGAGTTTACGGCGTTAGCCCTAGTTTGAGAACGAAACCAGGCACGGGGACCCCAGGGTGCCCATCGGCAGGGACTCACCTCGTAGATGGCGGTGAGATCCATGGCGGCGCGGAGGGCCGATCTGCGGTGAACCCAACCGAAAGTAGGAGCGCTGGAGCGACACTGCGGTCGGATAGAGGAGCCGGTGCATTTATCGAGGCAGGGGGCGGGGCCCAGGGGGCGGGGCCCCAGGGGCGGGCCCGGGGCGGGGCCACGAGGGGCGCTTCCCGGACGCTCGCCCCCAGCGCAGCCGCCGGGCCTGCCTGGGACTGGTCCACTTTCCGCCCGGCCTTTTAACCGGGATTCTCCTGAGCTGGGCCCGGCAGGGAGTGCATCGGGTGGGGGTGTCGGCCCAGTTTTCAAGGCTGGAGACTGAGGCCCTGGGAAGGGATCTGGGACGGAGGTGGGGGCAGGGTTCCTAGGGGGAATTGACAAGGGCAGAGGCCGAGGCAGTGGGCGTGCGTGTGACAGACAGCCTGACGGGGACGAGGAGAGGAGCGGAGAGCCAGAGACGGAGAAATCGAGAGACGTACACAGAGACACACACACAGGGAGGCATACGCAGAGGGAGGCGGTGAGGAGGTGGGGAGACAGAAAGGACGTGATGTAGTCCCCGAGAAGTCTCACTTTAGAAGTGAGAGGGAGGGTCACATAAAAGAGGGAGAAACAAACACCCGCAGACAGAAGTCCGCCGGAGCAAAACAGAAGAGAGACCGACAGGCTTGGCGGGGAAGTATCTCCTGAGACCCGCCGGCCTGGCTTGGTCTCATTTAAACATCCCCCCCGTTCGATCGGAGACCTTGGTGGCCTTCCCCGCCCTCACTCTCGATGGGTGGGGTCCTGGATACTTGGAGAGGCTGTAAAGGGACCTCCTTTCCCAATTCCAGAGCCACTGTCGCCTCTTGCTCTCCCACAGGTAACGTTAACTCAAAGGAGGGTAGGGTTTACGGTGACCATTTCACACACGAGGAAACTCAGGCATAGAGGCCAAGTTACTCCTGCTTTCATTTAATAAATGTCAGCAGCCTAACACCAGGGCCTTAAATTATGTTGAGTTGCCCTCTGAGAAAACTCAAGATCGGTAAGGACGAGATCTTTCATTATGGTGGAGGGTTCCCTTGATGGAAAGCCGTATTGAGAAGGAAGAAATGGGTCATCCCCAGTTGGTGGTACAATGGGCCTCATAAAGGGGTGTGCCTTGGAACTCTAAACTTATGACTCCCCACATTGGCAAGTCATTTATTGTCAAGGGGTTGCCCTAACTAAAAGCTTCAAGACCTGGGAAGAAAACTTGTTTCTTAAGGGGGTCTTGGTGAGCTGGTTGCCCTGAGTGAAAACATGGGAGTGGAAACCATTGCCACGGAGTGCAAAATATAAGGGTGTAAAGTTCATTCTTGCAGGCTGTGACTGCGGGCTTGTATTGAGGTGGGGAGATTCGGCCAGGCACACCGACGTGCCTGGCCGGACAGTGCTCGGGGGAATCCCTGGTTCGTGTCTTCTGGGGCTGAGGGGCCTTCCCGGCCAGTCTCGTGAGCTGGTAGCTGCGGGCGGCTCTGGCACGGTTGCAGCCTCCCTCGCCCGTGACTCACTCGCAAGGGGAGGGGGAGGGGGGCTTCCTGGAAGCCGTGACGAGGAGGTTCACCCAGGACGCCAGGGTTCCTCCTGTAACCAGGGCTCGGTCGCCTGTAAACAGAGCCCCGAGGACAACGGGAAAAGGGGGAAAGGGGAGGTACCAGGCACCCGCCTCCCGGCTGGGCTCCAAATCCCTGTGCCGCTAGTAGGTCGAAAGCGGAGGAAAAGCGGGAGGTGTGGGGCACCCTGGGGTCCCGGAGTCGGGCTTGGCTCCGGTCGCAGTCTTCGAGGTGGGATTCCAGTTTCGATTCCCGGGAGACTGGGAGCATTTCCCATCCCTGAGTCAGGCTGGCCCCCTCCCCTCTCTCATATGCTGAGTCATAGGCCTGAGAGCCTGGACGCTTCAAGGGATTGGGTGACTCTCGAAGAGGATGGAGGGCGGGAGGCGGGTGGGGGGCTCTGCACTGGGAGGGACCGACCCCACGGAAAAACGGACAGGTGGGACCCAGGTGCTGGGGCACAGACCCCCCCTTCTCAGATCTAGGGGTCTGGGTCTCAAAGCCATCTCCTCGTTCACACCTATGAGAGCCGACCCCGCACTTCCCTCCTAAATCAGACCCAAGACTCCAGCCCCCCAGCCTCTCCTCTCTCCGATTTAGGAGGCCAGCTCCCCTCCCCCGTCCCACCGCACCCTGGCCTCAGGCGTCCCAGCCCAGGAGGAAGTTCAGAGCAGGACTCCTCCCCACTCCCCACGTAGCCAGCGGGAAAATCCGTGGCCCCTGAGGGGGCCGGGAATCCCCTCTGGAATGACGGTGGGGCAGGGGTTGGCCGGGGTCCCCCGCCCGGCGCAGGGGGCAAGTCCTAGGCGGGCTGGAGAAGGGGGAAAGGGGCGGAAACCAGAGAGGCTAAAAATACAACGAGTACTTCCGGCCTAGGGGGAGGGGAACGGAGAGCAGAGTTTCCAGAAAAACAAGCGGGGACGGGAAACGCGGGGGTGTGAGAGCCGTGGCGAGTGCGCGGGCGAGCGGGGGCCCTGTAGTCGCGGCACGTGTGCCCGGGCTGGGTGTGTGGCTGGCGTGACTGGGCGTGAGCGGTTGTGGCCGGCAGTGTGCAACTGTGGGGGGCCCACCGGTGTGTGTCCGACGTGTGAAGAGTGCGGGCCCTGGCGTGACTAGGTGTGAGACCTGGGGTGCCTGGTTATGCAATTGGGCGAATAGGCGTGGGATACGATTGTGCCCACCCTTCTCTGTGAGGGCGGTGTACTTTCAATCCCACTTGACATGGCTGTGAAGAAATGTGTGAAACCGCTTGGGTCTGTTTGACTGACTTACACTGTGTTTACTTTAACCGTCTCCGGGTGTGGGAGTGTACTCAACCGTCTTTGAGGTGGCGTTGATGTGACTTACATAGCCACCTGCACGTCTGTGTGTAGCTCTGAACCACTGTGGGATCTGGAGTGACTAAGTGTGTAACTCTGAGGTGAGGGTATGACTGACTGCCCTCTGGCACGATGAGGATCTGTGCACACTTTGAAGTTAAGCTGAGTGTGTGTAGGCATCTGTGAGGCTGTTGACAGCTGGGGCTGTGTGCAAGGCCCCTGTAGGTCATATGTGTAGAGAACAGTGTTATGTGTCTGTCTTTATTTGGGGGTGTTGGCTGGGAACATGCAAGGCCGGCGTCTGGATGTGGTTCCTCTGTGGCCCAGTCACATGGCAGTGAAACTGATGAACTTTGGTTCCTGACGTCTACAGCATGCGCATGAGGGGGAGGCTGGCGGGCATACTCCCCCACCCCATGTCTGGGTTCCTGCCGGCTTCAGTGGGCAGAGTAGTACACACAGGCACACACACTCTCACCTGGGAAACCTTATCTCCCCAACCAAAGCTGCTTTTGATAATGTGGAGCTGAAGGTAGGGCTGAGTCAGCCTGTGATGGGCAAAGTCTTCGATGGGGTGAGATAACAACTTAAGTGGTGGTTAGAGGGTTGTTTGTATATTCATACAGATTATTCCTTTAGTCATTAGGCTTGTCACTGGGACCAAGACCCTGGGTGCGCCATGAGTGTAGGGTGGTAGGTGATACTATTCTTTACTGGGGTTGGGGTAGGGTGTTGTACGTGCCTGTGTCCCCCTGATCTGTTTTGCTGTGTGGTGGTGCATCTCATCTACACCCTTCCCTGCAGTGTGGTTGCGCATAAGGCTGTACAGTTGTCCTCTGAGTCAATAATCTAGTAAAGATCTAAACCAAGTTCCTCCAGAACTTGCCTGGACTTTCATCCCTGCCTCTACACTGTAGTCCAGACCTCCACATTGTTTCACAAACACACTATCACTTTCCTGCTTCAGGGCCTTTGCACTTACCATTTCCTCCCTGGACCAATCTTTCCCCCAGTGTCCATATGACTTATTCCGTCTCCTTCAAGTCTGCCTTCTCAGGGAGGTCTTCGTGTCCTTTGTTAAGGATTTTTAAAAGTTAAAAAAAAAATCTTGGGGATGCCAGGATAGCTCAGTGATTGTGTGTTTGCCTTGCAATTGCGACGTCCTGGGATCGATTCAGAGCACTAGCCCTTGCAAACCCATTTGCTGAACTGCGGTGTAACAGGTAACTCCTCGAGGGTGAAGGTTCCTGCCTCTGATGTGGGAGGGCCAGTTCAGTTCCTGCCCCACTCAGCCCCATAGCCACCTGTGTGGAATGAAACCATGTCACAAATAATGACATACAACCATGGAGGCTGCTTTGGGCCCTCCCCCTTCTCTCTGTCTCTGTCAAAAACAATAAAATAAATCTTAAAAAAAAAAAAAAAAATCCCTACTTCTGATCCCATTTATTTATTTTTTTTCTTGGAATTTCTGATATATTGTTGACCCTTGAACAAGGGTTTGAATTGGGCAGACCCACTTATACACGGAATTTTTTCAATAAATAATGTAAATGTATTTTCCTTCCTTATGATGTTTGTTTTAAAGATTTATTTTATTGTTTTTAACAGAGACAGAAAGAAGTGGGGAGGTACCCAGAGCAGTCTCCATAGTTGTATGTCGTCAGTTTTCAACCTAGTTTAATTCCACACAGGTGTGCACGGGGCCATGCAGGGCGGGACTTGGCCGGGGGTCTCCTGCATGGGAAGCATGCCCCAGCGGGAACAGAACTGGGGGGCCTCCCACATGGGAAGGGCACCCCAGTTCATCATATGGGTCCACACAGGCTGGGGCCAGGATTCAGTCCTTGGACCCCAGGGCTGCAAGACGAGTGCTCAACAACCTGAGCCATGTTGGCATCTTTTTTTTCTTTAAGATTCATTTGACTGTTTTGACAGGTGTAGAAGAGAGAGAAGGGGAAGGGCCCAAAGCAGTCTCCATAGTTGTACATCATTAGTTATGACATGGGTTCATTCCACACAGGTGGATGTAGAGCTGTAAGGGGTGGGAATGAAACCAGGGACCTCCCACATGGGAAGCAAGAACCTTTGCTGCTGTCCTGGCGGTTGTCAGTTGTGCCACAGCTCAGTATATGGGTTTGCACATGGGTTAGCACTGAGATTTGATCCCCAGACCTCGAGTTGCATGGCAAGCACTCAACCTGCTGAGCTATCCTGGAATTCCGCCCCCCTCCCCCATGATTTTAATGTTTCTTGTGTTGACTCCACCTCACAGGGCCAGCTGTATCTGTCTTCTGAGTGTGTATGCCTATGGTTTGACACATCTCAACTACCACGTGGCATGTACCCCCAGGCTGGAAGCTGGTAAGATCTCCTGGGAAAAGTGCATTTTTGGTTGTACACTGGTAACTGCATCATGTTAGGTGGGAATATGACTTCATTCTTGTTTATTCAGAAACTAGCAATGGTTAAAGATGTGTATGAGTGCCAAATTGACAAGGATTAGATCGAGCTTGTCCAACCTGTAGTCTGTGGGCTGCATGCAGCCCAACACAAGTTTGCTCTAATTTAAAAAAATAAGATTTATTGACAGAGAGACAAAGACAGAGAAGGGGGAGGGCCCAGAGCAGTCTCCATAGTTGTATGTCATGTTTTCAACACAGCTTCATTCCACACAGTTGGGGGGGGGGGGGTTATGCACAGGGTGGGAACCAGGCAGTGCGCCTCTCACACGGGAAACAAACCCCAGTTCAGCATATGCGTCAGGCCAGGATTTGATCCTTGGACCCCAGGGCTGCAAGGCTAGTGCTTAATCTGCTGAGCCATCCCAGCATCCCCAACATAAATTTGTAAACTTTTTAAAAAAGATTTATTTTTAAAGATTTAGTTTATTGTCTTTGACAGAGAGAGAGAGAGAGACAGAGAGGAGGAGGGCCCAGGGCAATCTCCATAGTTGTACATCACATCAGTTTTCTACATGGTTTCATTCCACACAGGTAGGCAAGGGCCTTGTAGGGCAAGAACTGGGCTGGGGGCCTCTTGCATGGGAAGCATGCCCCAGTTCAGCATATGGGTCTGCATGGGCCAGGGTGAGGACTCAATCCTTAGTCCCCGGGGCTGCAGAGCAAGCGCTTAACCTGCTGAGCCATGCCAGCTTCCCCTGCAAACTTTCTTAAAACATTAGATTTTTTAAGTTTATCCGTATCATTAGTGTTAAGTGTACTTTATGTGTGGCCCAAGACAATTCTTCCACTGTGGCCCAGGGAAGCCAAAAAGTTTGACACATAAAATTGACCATTAAAATACAGTCCAGGCCAGGATACCCCTGGTCTAGATTATACTGGTCAGTTTTGTGTGTCAACTTGGCTAGGTTACAGTACCCAGTTATTCAATTAATCACTATTCTAGATGATGCTGTGAGGTACTTTGTAGATGGGGTTAAAGTCTATATAGTCAGTTGACTTTAAGTGCACGAGATTATCCTAGATTTGGGGAGTCAGGTGAAGGGGCTGATTCACTCAAAATGGGCAGAGTTGTGGTTTCCCCAGGAAGAAATTCTACCTGTTGACAGAAGCTTTAGCTAGTGCCTCAATCTGCTGCCCTCACCGAGGGCCTGCCCTATGTGCCTGTGCCTGGAACTTCAAGGAAGGACAGGGAGAAGGGGAAGGAACTTCCTGGGATGCGTGTGTGCATACACACACACACCCCTGCTGGCCATTTCCCAGGACTGCAGTGTGGGTGAGGACTTGGGCTTTGGGTGAATCACAGGTCTCCATGGTTCTGGGGTTTCCTTGAAGATGTGGGGTCCAGGACAGGAGGTCTCTAAGCAGTGACATGGGAACCAGGGCACTGAAGGTGTTGGGTGGGGCAGTCCCCCAACCAGGCTGAGTCACTTGAGCCTTTCACACTCTACCAGCTGGGCTTGGGCTGGTAGCTCCACCCTGTACTTGCCTAGGCCTGAAGGCCATGGCTGAGGTCCCTAAGCTTGCTCCGAGAAATGGGGAGCCTGGTGGGGTACTCCCTCTCTGAAGCCCCTTCCCCAAGGCCTGTTTCCTGGAGCTGGGGACCAGGCGCCTGGGTTCTTCCCCAGGACTGATGATTCACCCCTTCTGGGGCCTTTTCACTTCTCCTTTGGGGCTAAAAATGTAAGGGACCTAAGGATCCAGCTGGGCCAGGCTTCACCACAGATTGCACAATGCTCCTAGTGTGAGCACTGCTGACGCAGGCCCAGGGTACGGGTGGGGGCCTGAGTTGCTCCCCAACCAGGCATGCTGAGGTCAGGGCTTAGACCCCTCCACTTCCCCTTTCCTGGGCCCTTCAAGGACACTGGGGGCTGGGCTGAAAAGCAAGGTGCTAGGGATCCTGGGCTTGGCTGTATCCACTGAAAATGAAGCTTGCTCCCCAGGTAACTCAGGGGTTCTGGCTCCTAGAATCTATCTGTCCTCCTTCATACACACAGTCCCAGTGAAGAGCTGGGAGCAGAAGACAACAAAGGGGACCTGGGAGAGAGTTGGTCAGAGATAGGGAGGCACAAAACTACAGAGACAGAGAGACAGACACAGGGACAAAAACAGACTGAATGAGAGACAGACACACACAAGGAACAACTTGAAAAAGGGCAGACACAGAGACCACACTCAAACTGGGATAGAATGAAGTAAAAGTGGAGGGACAGGGGTTCAGTCACACCCGGGGCAGGCAGGGGAAGTACCCCCCTAAAGTCTGTATCTGGCACAGGCCAAAGTCCACCCCTGCTACTGAGAGCAGACCGCCAGCAGAAGCAAGGTCCCCGCCCTGTGCATTCTCTGCTGGCCTCTACTGCCCCCTGCTGGCTTCAGCCCCAGTGCTCAGGCGGGAGGAAAAATCAGAGACAAGGCCATTCTTCATTCCCTCCCTGTGCCCCTCCCCTACCATCTGCTCCACTCCCAGCCCTGCCAGCTCACAGGGCACCCCCAGGGCCTGTAGGTGGTGCAGGAGTCTTGCCCGTGACCTTGTTGGCACAGTCCAGCAGAGCAGTGTGAATGTCCTTGGCACAGGCAATCTGGGCTTTGATGACTGCCAGATACTGTGGGTAGGGCAGGCTGTCAGGCTGTACCGCATCTGGCTTGGTGGCTGTGGGCACCAGTGTTGGAGAGTGCTTGGCACTGTCGCAGCTCTGTGACAGGCATTCATGTGCCAAGCGCTGTGGACACGAAGGCAAGGTACAACATCAGCCTCACTCTGGGTACTCCCAACCCCACCCTAAGGGCCAACCCAGGGTAGTCTGCTTGGTCCACGGACTCCTAGGGTCTTGGGGTCAGAGCCTGGCCCTACCTATCACTTGCTGTGTGAGCTCAGGCATGTGGCTGATCCTCTCTGAGCCCATTTTCTCCTCTGGAAAATGGGTTTAATAACTTTGCTACCTTATGAGGTGAGAATGGTGAGAACAGTGTGTGAGACAGGAACAGGTCTTGGCACATCACTTAAGTGCTAACTAATGAATGTTAGCTACTATGATTGTGACTGTCCTAGCCCCAGGCTTGGCATTGGCAGTGGCTTCTTTGATGGCACCTACACCCAGCTTTCCTCCCAATTCTCTGATTGCTCCTTCTTACTCTACCCAAGCCTTAAATGCAGAAATTCCCACATCCCATATCCTCTAATTCTCATGTCCTCTCGGGCTGTGTCTTATTCCCACACACCACTCAGTGTCCACCTCTGCACTGATGACAGTACATCCGTGTCCCCAGCCTCCCTAATATTCCAGAGCTCTCACATTCCCCCCCACCCCCCTACACACAAACTGCACCTCTTCCTGGGTCCCTGTCTCAGGGATGGCCCTATGATTCCAACTAGAGCCCTGGGCCTCATCCTGGAGGCTCCTCCTCCTGCAACCCGTCATTTCCAATGCCTTGTAACAAAGCCACAAAGCCTCTGAGTTTCTCTCCCATCTGCCCTTCCCCACTTCCTCAGGGACCTGTCCTGGTGGAACCTACCCACTGAATCCTGCCATGGCTGTCTCCTTGGCCTCCCAGCCTCCACTATTGCCTCTTTTAATACATATCTCATCTGGCAGCCAGAATCATATTCCTAAAAAAGCAATGGGTCCATGTTCTTCCTGCTTGAAAGTCTGGATGGCTCCCCAGCAATTCAAAATTCAACAAGCCTCATTGCCAACTACACCTCAGCTGGACTGAATTTTGTGACATTCTTAAAGAGAACTTAAAGCAGAAACTGTTCCTTCTGGTTAGAATGCCTTTCTACCACTATCAGCCTTCTCAAACGGACTTTTCCTTCAAAACTCAGTTTAAAATAACGACAATGATGACACTACAGAAAACATTTACCATATGCTTCGGACTGTATTAAGTACTTTATATGCATGATCTTGATGAGTCTTCCCAAAAATCCATTTTCTAAAGGAGGGACCCAAAATGTAGAGGTTGGTTGGTCCATCTAATTCCAGAGGTTGTATTCATAGCCACTTGCCCTCCTCTCAATTTCTGCCCTACCTCCATTTTTGTTCCTGCCTCAGCTCAGGTGTGCTCTCTATCAGTGACCTTCTCTGAGTCACTCTCTCAGCCCAGGCTGGGTCAGGTGCTGTCTCTGGTTTTCCGCAGCCCCAAGCTTCCCTCATTTTAATTCTGACCTCTCTAACTGTGCTCTCCATGTCCATCTCAGCCCTGATCTTTAAGGACTGGGCTTCTCTACCACTGAACTGGAAGCTCTGGGAGGTCAAAGATCAGGGCAACACTGTCCCCAGCACCAGCTGAAGCACAGGTTTGGCCTGCAGGTAGTACCCAGTGTGTGTGTGTGTGTGTTGACTGACTGAATAAGGGTTCCTGAAGACCCAGGGATTGAAGCAAGGCTGTGGTCACCCAGTGTCAAGGAGGCCCCTTACCAGGCAGAGCTCCAGCTGGTCACAGAGAGCATAGAACTCCTCCAGGCACTTGTCAAAGCGCTGTATGGGTCCATCACTGCTCTTTCTATAGCCCAGGAGAAGGAGACTGAGGAATGGATTTCCAATCTCTAGGACATCTACCCAACCAAGTATTCATGAGGAAATCAGGTATAGGCCTAGAAGCCCCAAGTCAGGGCCTAGGGGATCGTTAGTAGCAGAAGAGGCAAAAAGAGCCAAGCCCAGCTGTAGGGAACTGGGCTTGAAATTAGGAGGAAAGGAGGGTGGGTGAGCAAGTCTTGGGGGATGAGTATCTAAGAAGAGATGGAGACACGACATCCTGGGATAAGGGACTATACTCACTGTCCATTGTCAATGTTAGTGTTCTGAATCAAGTTCTGGGCTGCAACCTTCATCAAAGTCTAGTTAAAAAAAAAGATATGACTGGGTGGTGAGCACATAATGCAATACATAGACGATGTAGTGTCAAGTTGTACACCTGGAAACTATGTAATTGTTACCAACAATGTCCAACAATGGCCCAAAATAAATTCAGTAATTAAAAAAAAAAAAAAAAAAAAGCAAGCTATGAAAGATGGAGAAACCGAAGGGGACTCTTGGTAGTCTACATTCTTCCTTAAGATCCAATCAAGCTCAGGCCTCTTCAGAGTAACTCCCGTTTCCATTCTCGCAGGGGTCTCCAAACTACGGCCCGCGGGCCGCATGCGGCCTGCGAGGCCCTCTCATCCGGCCCGTGGAGACCTTTTTATCTGAATAAAATAATATTAAATAAATAATTAAAAACAACATCTATGTTTTGATTCTTTTTTATTTGGACCTCGAGTGTGTAGTCGGCCCCCAAACTGCTGTTTGATCGTTAATGCGGCCCGCGGGCTGAAAAGTTTGGAGACCCCTGCAGGATAGCAATAACAACCCATATTTTCCTAGGGGCTCGCTATCACCTGGGGTTCTCGCCAATGACCTCTCGGACAGCTTAGAGTCCTCATCCACCAATCATAAGCAGAATCTCTGTACAAGCCGTCCTTTCCTGACGCTTTAAACCTCTAGACTACGGTTTCTCCTTTAAACTCTCTCCCACTATTATTTCGGCCAATCCTAGGCTCCACATCCGCGTTGCTCCCACTAGGATCAGATTTCACTCCTTTTCCCTGCCTAACGCTTCTTTTACCCTCTCCCTGCCTAAACAGCCCCTCCGCCCACCCTCTTTAAGTCAGACAGCCAAACGCTTGCTTCTTGAAGCTCCCGGCCATTTACCTGAAGACTCTCCTTCAGTTGCGGGATGAGCATCTTATAGCGCTGCACAGGATCGAAGTCCTGTTGCTGTTGCTGCAGAAGCCCGCTCTGGGCAGGTCCCACCAGTTGTGCTGGTGGCTGTGGCTGCTGCTGGCTACCCGGGCCACCAGCCGAACCTGGGCCCGACACGCCAGCAGCGGAGGAAGCCGCAGAAACCTGCTGCTGGGATGCCGCCATCTTCCTCACTTAGCGCGCCGGAAGTGCGTCACAAGTGTGTGGCTCTAGATTTCTTTTTAGCGTCTTCGTCTCTAGGCCTCGTTTGCTAATTAGCACCGCCTTTCAAATAGTCCACCCAATAGGAGGAAAGAAGGCACAGCACCCTCTAATACCAGACTCTAAATCCGACGACCAGTCTGAGAGGATTTCCAATCACAAAAGGTTCTTCTCTAGCCCCGCCCCCCACCCAAATACTGGCCAATCCGGGTGCAGGTTTAAGCTGAACTCTATTTCCCAGAAGGACTCGCGGCCTGAGGCGATCAAGCAAGGCTTCACTCTCTTGCGGTAGTTGGTGAAGCCGCAGGTGTATCTCCGCGACTACGCGTTTACCGGAGTCTCCACTGGAACCCTTATTAGCCCACCGCGCTAACCACGCAGACAGGGGCGCCAACCCGCGCGCTGCCTGGGATTTCGTGTCCGCCGAAGTCAGCACGCTCCACCTTGTCTCCCCGCGGCTCAGGAAAACTCAGTTCGGACTGCCGTCGCCTCGTCGCCATGGCGCCCACCATCCAGACCCAGGCCCAGCGGGAGGATGGCCACAGGTAGGCGCCACACTGCTTGGCTGTACCGCTTTTCTCCAGGTCTAACCAAGTTTCAGTGAGACGGGGTGTCGGGCTTGGGTGTCTACCTATAACGTCACTAGCTCCCCAGGTCTCCCCGTGACGTTACGGAGCGCTAATGGTTGAGGAAGGGGGATTGGTTCCTTCAGGGATGGGATGTTACAGCCCTCTCCTCCCCACCATAGATTCATGGATTAAGTTTTTGGAGACTTTATTCAGAAGTGATTGAGCTCTTAATTCCTCCAGTCAAACGTCTGGAGACCTTTTTTCCCAAAAACAATTGAGTACGTGGTGGTTGTTTTTTTATTACACCCTTGAAGACATCTCTTCAAAAGAGATTGAGCATTTTCTCTGGAAGGAATTGAATATTTGGCTCTCTCCATTAAAGCACTTGGAGCACCCATACCAAAAGGATTAGCATTTGACATCCCCTACTTCTTAAAAGTTTGGAGACGCCCCCTTCACGTTCCTGTCAACCTCGTTATCTCCATCTTTCTATGGATGTCTCTCTCTCTTACCCACCAGGCCCAATTCCCATCGGACTCTGCCTGAGAGGTGAGCCCCATTATGTTTTCCTAGGAGGGGTGGACCAAGTGGGGCTGGGAGGAGAGGTGGGGCAGCGGGGGCTGATTTCCACCCTTCACCAATATTATCAATGCTTTTTATTTATTCCCGAACCCACACCCTCCTTCCCTTTGGCAATCACTAGCTTGTTCTGTCTGTTGGTCTGTTTTGTTTATTCGTTTTGTCTTAAGATTCCACATAAAAGTGAAATCATGTATTGTCTTTGTCAGATGTATTTCACTTAGCATAATACCCTCTAAGTTCATCTGTGTTCTTTTTTTTAGTTCTTTTAGGTGTAGAGTTACTTGGGATTTTTCTTATTTCTTGAGGCAGGGTGTTATTAATAGCCCCGTGTGTGTGTGTGTGTGTGTGTGTACATCTTTGTCCATTCACATGTTGATGGACATCCAGGTTGCTTCCATATCTTGGCTATTACTAGTAATGCTGTAGTGAACATAGGGGTGTATATATCTTTTAATTTTCTGAGGAATCCCCATACGGTTTTTAATAGTGGTTGCACTAATTTACAACCCCACCAACAGTGTATGAAGGTTCCCTTTCTCACCAGCACTTACCGGTACTTGGTACTTGATTTTTTTTTTAATGATAGCCATTCTGACAGGTGTATGGTGCTATCTCATGGTTTTAATTTGCATTTGTTTTTTTTGTTTGTTTGTTTTTTTTTTTTTATCTTTTCACATTTATAGAGAGAAATTATCTTTTTGTCTTCAGTGCATAGTTATTTCTATTTTACTTTTTGACAGATAGAGAGAGAGACAGAGACAGTTAGAGAACCAAACTGTGGGAACTCCCCAGTTCAGCACGTGGGTCCTGCCTGGGCCGGAGCCGGGATTCGAGATCCTCGGTCCTCATGGCCTCAAAGCGAGCGCTCAACCCGCTGAGCCGTCCCGGCTTTCCCCTTAATTTGCATTTGTGATGATTAGTGATGTTGAGGATCTTTTCATGTTTGTTGACCACCTGTATGTCTTCAGAGAAACGTCTGTATGATCCTCTGCCCATTTTTTTTATTGTTAAGTTTATTGGGGTGACATTGGTTGGTAACAATTACCTAGTTTCCAGGTGTACAACTCTACATTACATCATCTATGCATTGTATTATGTACTCACCACCCAGAATCAGCTCTTCCCCCCCCCCCCCCCCCCCCCCCCCCCCCCCGCTCCCCACTCTCCCACCCATCTTCCTCTTTACCCTCAGGTAACCACCAAAGTATTGACTGTGTCCATGAGCTTTTGCTTCATTGTTACTTTGTTTTATATTCCACCTATAAGTGAGGTCAAGTGTTTCTTGATTCTTTCAGTCTGACTTACTTCGCTTAAGATGGTTTCAGGGTCCATCCATGTTGTCACAAATTCTCTGCCCATTTTTTAATTGGATAATTTTGGGGGGGGGGGGAGTTCCTTATGTATTTTGAATATTGACCTTTTATTGATCACTTGTGAAGATCTCCCATTCAGTAGGTTGTCTTTTTGTTTTGTTGATGGTTTCTTTCATTGTGCAAAAACTCTTTAGTTTGATGTAGTCCCACTTATATTTTTCTTTTGCCCTTGCCTGAGGAGACATCCAAAAAGATGTTGCTAAGAATAATGTCAAAAACTTTACTGCCTACATTTTCTTCTACCGTAGTAGTTTTATGATTTAAGATCTTACATTTAAGTCTTTAATCATGGGGAAGCCGGGATGACTCAGTGGATTAAGTGCTCACTTTGCAGTCCTGGGGACCGAGGATCGAATTTCGGCCCCTGCCCATGCGGACCCATATGCTGAACTGGGGAGTGTTCCCAGTTCAGTTCTCACCGGGGCAAGACCCTGGCCCAGTTCCTGCCCTGTGCAGCCCCAAGCCCACCTGTGGAATGAAACTATATGGAAAAACCGATGATGTGCAACTATGGAGACTGTTCTGGGCCCTCTCCTTTCTCTCTGTCTCTGTATCTCTCTCTCTTTCTGTGTCAAAAACAATAAAAATAAATCTTGATAAGTCTTTAATCCATTTTTAGTTTATTTCTGTATATGGTGTAAGAAAGTGGTCCAACTGCATTTTTTTTTTGCATGTGTCTGTCAAGTTTTACCAACACCAGTTACTGTTGAGACACTTTAGTGATTTATTTATTTTTAAATTGTTTTTGACAGAGAGAGAGAGATACAGAGACAGAGAGACAACTGAACTGAGGGAACTCCCCAGTTCAGCACATGGGTCCACACGGGCTGGGGCCGGGACTCGATCCTTGGTCCCCGGCACTGCAAAGTGAGCGCCCAACCCACTGAGCCATCCCAGCTTCCCCAAGACACTTGACCTTATTGTACATCCTTGCCTCCTTTGTCATAGATTAATTGACCATATAAGTGAGGATTTATTTCTGGACCACCTATTCTATTCTATTGATCTATGTTGTTATGCCAGTACCATACTGTTTTGATTACTGTAGCTTTATAGTATAGTTCAATACCAGGGAACCTGATAATTCCCACTTTGTTCTCAAAATTCTTTGGTTAGTTTGGATCTTTTATGGTTCCATGTAAGTTTTAGGATTAGTTGTTCTGGTTTTGAGGATGCCATTGGTGTTTTTGGGGACTGCATTGAATCTGTAAATTGCTTTAGTTAGTAAAAACATTTAACAACATTAATCCTTACAATCCATAAGCAAAGTATATCTTCTATTTCTTTGCATCTTTTTCAGTTTATTTTTTCAATTGTCTTGTAGATTTCCCAGTACAGGTCTTTCATCTCTTTGGTTATATTTCTTGGTATTTTATGTTTTGTTTTGTTTTTAAGATTTATTTTTATTGTTTTTGACAGAGAGAGATACAGAGACAGAGAGAAGGGGAGGGCCCAGAGCAGTCTCTATAGTTGCACATCATTGGTTTTTCCACATAGTTTCGTTCCACAGGTGGGCGTGGGGCTGCACAGGGCAGGAACTGGGCCGGGGTCTCACCCTGGTGAGAACCAAACTGGGGGCATTCCCCAGTTCAGCATATGGGTCCGCATGGGCCAGGGCCCGGATTTTATCCTTGGTCCCCGGGGCTGCAAAGTGAGTGCTTAACCCACTGAGCCATCCCAGCTTCCCCTATTTTATGCTTTTTGATGCAATTGTATAATAAATGGGATTCTCTTCTTAATTTCTCCTGATCATTTGTTATTGGTGTACTGAAACAACACATTTCTATATATTGATTCTGTATCCTGCAGTTTTATTGAATTCATTTATTGCAATATTTTTTTGGGTGGCTTCTTTAGGGTTTTCTTTCTCTCTTTCTCTCTACATATATGTCATATTGTATGCAAATAATGAGTTTTACTTATTCCTTTCCGATTTGGATGCCTTTTATTACTTGTCTGATTACTGTGGCTAGGAATTCCAATACTGTGTTGAGTAGAAGTGGTGATAATGGGCATCCTTGTCTTATTCCTGATCTAGAGGAAAAGCTTTCAGCTTTTAACCATTTAGTTTATTAGCTGTGATTTTATCATATATAGCTTTTATGTTGATATGTTCCTTATATACCCACTCTGTTGGGTTTTTATGAAAAAGGATGTTGAATTTTATCAAATGCTTTCTCCATTGAGATGATCATAGAGTTTTTCTTTGTTTTGTTAATGTGATGTTACATTGATTGATTTACAGATGTTGAACCATCCTTGCATTCCTGGGCTAAATCCCACTTGGTCATGGTGTATAATCCATTAAAAAAAAAAAAAAAGGTTTATTTTATTGAGAGAAGGTTGTGTGTGTGTGTGTATGTATGTGTGTGTGAGAGAGAGAGAGATAGATAGATAGATAGATAGGTAGGTAGATAGATAGATAGATATAGATAGATATAGAAAGAAGGGGGTAGGGAAAAGCTAGGATGGTAAGCGCTTGCTTTGAAGCCCTGGGGACTGAGGATCGAATCCCGGCCCCGGCCCATGGGGACCCATATGCTGAACTGGGGTGCGCTTCTTACATGCAGGAGGCCCAGTTTGGTTCTCGCCCCCCGGGTTTGGCCCCTGGCTCAAAGGGTTGTGCCTCCCATGCTGGAGGCCCCCAGCCCAGTTCCTGCCCTGTGCAGCCCCCACCCACCTGTGTGGAATGAAACCATGTTGAAAACTGATGACATACAATTATGGAGACTGCTCTGGGCCCTCCCCTTCTCTCTGTCAAAATCAATAAAATAAATCTTTAAAAAAAGAAAGAAGGGGGTAGGGCCCAGAGCAGTCTCTAGAGTTGTACATCATTGGTTGTGACATAGTTTCATTCGACACAGGTGGATGTGAGGCCATGTGGGGTGGGAACTGAACTAGGGGCCTCCTGAATGGGAGGCAAGAACCTTCACTGCTGAACCATCCCGGTGGTTACCAGTTGCACCACTGTTCCAGCATATAGGCTTGCACGGGCTGGGACCAGGATTTGATTCCCAGACCTTATGGTTGTAAGGCAAACTGCTCAACCTGTTGAACTAGCCCAGCATCCCTATGTAATCTTTTAACATACTATTGAATCTAATTTACTAATATATATATTTTATTATTTTTTAAAATTTATTTATTTTTATTTTTTTGAGAGAGACAGACAGACACACAGAGACAGAGACAGAGAGAGAACTGGAGGCACTCCCCAATTCAGCATATGGGTCCGCACGGGCTGGGGCCAGGATTCGATCCTTAGTCCCTGGCCCTGCAAAGTGAGCGCTTAACCCACTGAGCCATCCTGGCTTCCCCCCTAATATATATATTTTAAAATTGTTTATGACAGAGATAGAGAGAAGGGGGAGGGCCCAGAGTAGTCTCCATAGTTGTACACTATGGGTTTTTTTTTTTCCCCAACATGGTTTTGTTCCACACAGGTGGGAAGGGGCCCTGCAGGGTGGGAACTGGGCTGGGGGCCTCCCACATGGGAGGCATGCCCCCTCAAGCCCAGGGGCTGAGCTGGGGGGTGGTGTTGAGAACCAAACTGTGGGCACACCCTAGTTCAGCATATGGGTTCACATGGGCTGGAGTGGGGCCGGGACTCGATCCTCAACCTCTGGGACTGCAAAGTGAGTGCTTAACCCTCTGAGCCATCCGGGCTTCCCCTGGTTTACTAATATTTTGTTGAGAATTTTTACATCTATGTTCAAGGGTATTAGCTTGTATTTTTAATTTCTAATTTTTATTTTTTTGGTAATGTGTTTGTATGGTTTTGGCATCAAGGTAATGTTGGCTTCATAGAGTTTAGAAGCATTCCTTCTTCGATTTCTTAAAATAGTTTATGGATAGGTATTAATTCCTTGTTTGGTGGAATACACCTGGGAAGCAGTTTGGTCCTAGACTTTTATTTGTTGGGATTTTTTTTTTTATTACTGCTTCAATTTCATTGTAATTGGTTTAACAGATTTTGTATTTTTTTTGATTCAGTACCTCTTATCCATTTCTTCTAGATTGTTGTATTAGTTGGCATGTTATTGTAGCATTTTTTAAAATGATTCTTTGTATTTCTGTGGTGTCGGTTGTAGTTTCATTTATGATTTTATTTGGGCTTTCCTTACTTGATGAATTTGGCTTACAGTTTGTCAGTTTTGTTTATCTTTTCAAAGAACCAGCTTAGTTTTATTGATATATTCTATTTAAAAAATTTTTCTATTTTCACTCTGATCCTACTTCCTTTCTCCTGTTTACTTTGGTTTTGTTGTTCTTTTTCTAGTTCCTTTAGGTGTAGAGTTAGATTATTTGTGATTTTTCTTATTTCTAGAGGTAGGCCTATATAGCTATGAACATCCCTCTTAGAACTGCTTTTTGCTGCACATTTAAATTTTTAAAAGTTGTGTTTGTGTTTTCATTTAATTTTTTTCAAAATAGTTTTTGATTTCTTGATTTAGTAGGTTTAGTCTTCACATATTTTTTTTCCTTTTTTTGGATGGGGGTGGGGTGGGGTGGGGTGGGGGTAGGGCCTAGAGCAGTTTCCATAGTTGCAGTCTTCAGTTTTCTACAGTTTCATTCCAAAGGTGGGGGCGGGACTGTGGGCCTCCCATCTGGGGTGGGAGCTGAACTAGGGACCTCCCACATAGGAGGCTTGCACTGGTGAGAACCAAACTGGGGACACACCCCAGTTCAGCATATGGGTCCACCAGGGCCGGGATTCAATCCTGACACCAGGGCTGCAAGACGAGTGAGTGCTCAACCCACTGAACCATCCCAGCATCCCCCAGTTTTCTTCTAGGAGTTGATTTCTAGTTTTATGCCATTGTGGTCGAAAAAGATGCTTGATATAATTTCAGGTCTTCTTGAATTTGAGGCTTGTTTTGTGCCCTAGTCTGGTGATTAGTCTGGAGAATATTCCATGTGCACTTGACAAATATGTGTATTGTGCAGCTTTTGGATGAAATATTCTAAAAATATTTGTTAAATTGATCCGGTCTAATGTCACATTTAAGGCCTTATTTCCCTATAAATTTTGTCTGGATGAACTTATCCATTGATGTGAGTGGGGTGTTAAAATTCCATATCATTATTTTTTTTTAAAGGATTTTATTGTTTTTGATAGACAGAAGGGGGAGGGCCCACAGCAGTCTCCATAGTTATACGTCATCAGTTTTCAACAATTTCATTCCACACAGGTGGGTGGGGGAGCCGTGCAGGGTGAGAACAAGGCCAGGGGTGGGAGGCACACCCCTGTGAGCTGGGGGCTGAACTAGGGACCTCCTACATGGAAGATGGCTCTGGAGAAAACTGAACTGGGGGCCACACCCCAGTTCAGCATATTGGTCTTAATGGGCTGGTGCCGGGATTTGATCCTCAGATCCTGGGGCTATAAGGTGAGCGCTTAGCCCAGTGAGCCATCCCGGCATCCCAAAATTCCATATCATTTTATTACTGTGGATTTCTTCCTTTATGTCCATTAATATTTGCATTATATATTTAGGTGCTCCTACGTTGGGTATGTAGGTATTTACGATTGCTATAGTCCCATCTTGGATTTACTTACCTCTTTATAATTATGTGATGTCCTTTGTCTTTTTTTACATTTTTTGTTTTACAGTCTATTTTGTCTGAAATTGAGTATTGCTACTCTACCTGTCTTTTCATTTCTATTTGCATGGCATATCTTTTTCCATCCCTTCACTTTCAGTCTGTGTATGTCTTTAGATTTGAAATGATGGATGGGTGATGATTTTTAATCCATTCAGCCTCCCTACATCTTTTTATTAGAGCATTTAATCCATTTATATTCAAAGTAACTATTGTTAAGTATTACTTATGGCCATTTTGTTCAATTTTTTAAAATGTTTTTATATTCTATTCCTTTCTGTTTTCTCTGGTTTCCTTGTTTTCTTTATATTTTGTTCGGGTTCCTTTCTCTTTATATTTGTATATCTTTTGTAGGTTTTTGGTTTATGGATACTATTAGCAGTGTATTTTAGGTAGACAGGCAGTTAAATTAGAATGTTTTCCATCTTTTTGTGTTGTGTATGTCCTCACTATTTATTATAGTTTGAGTTGAGTTTGATACTTTTTTCTTTTGACTTTCGTAGTAGCTTTGTAAATGAGCCATTGTGTTCTCAGGTCTGGAGTGGTCTGCCGAGTCAAGTACTGCAATAGCCTCCCTGACATTCCCTTCGACCCCAAGTTCATCACCTACCCCTTTGATCAGAACAGGTGAGACTAAGACCAGGGATGGGAAACAACTCAAGCGTATGAGCTCCTTGAGGGTAAGGATTGTTTCTCTTGTTGATTGTTCTCTCTTCAGGGCCTACCTAGCACATACTGTAGTAGTAGGCCTGATAAATATTTGTAATGAGCAAGCAGTGTCTTAAGTTTTTTCCCTTTGGAGAGCCAGTTGACTGCAACATGGGTGACACACTACTCTGAGTTCCTCCCTAGAGAAATTTAGCCTTTGTGAAGCAGGGAAGAGGTATTGAAATCAGGAAACCACAATGGGCATGTGTCCCCCACCCAGGTTCGTCCAGTACAAAGCAACTTCCTTGGAAAAACAGCACAAACATGACCTCCTGACTGAGCCAGACCTGGGAGTTACCATCGACCTCATCAACCCTGACACCTACCGCATTGACCCTAGTGGTATGGCAGGAGGCAGGGAGGGCCTGCTTTAGACCAGCAAAGGTCAGGCCTGGACTTCCCTCATCATCTTCTTGCCCCTCTGCTCTTCTCTAGTATTGCTAGATCCAGCTGATGAGAAGCTTTTGGAAGAGGAGATCCAGGCCCCCACTAGCTCCAAGAGGTGAGGGGGTGGTGAATAGGGACTGGCTCCAATGGGAGGAGGGTGGTGGGGTCCTGAAGTGCCTGCTCCTCCACCCCAGGTCTCAGCAGCATGCGAAGGTGGTGCCATGGATGCGGAAGACAGAGTACATCTCCACCGAGTTCAACCGTTATGGTATCTCCAATGAGAAGCCTGAGGTCAAGTAAGTTGTGGTAGGTAGAGAGGGATGGTAGAAATTTTAGGATGTCCAGTGGCCCCTAAAGGCCTTTCTCTTCACCCCTAGGATTGGGGTTTCTGTGAAACAGCAGTTCACTGAGGAAGAAATATACAAAGACAGGGATAGCCAGATCACAGCCATTGAGAAGACTTTTGAGGATGCCCAGAAATCGGTAATAAGGGACTGAGATGAGGGGAGGCAGACAAAGCAGTGGCTCCAGAGCTCTTCATCTTCCTCCTGTTTTTCCACCCCCCACCAGATCTCCCAGCATTATAGCAAGCCCCGAGTGACACCGGTAGAGGTCATGCCTGTCTTCCCAGACTTTAAGGTCAGATCTGGGACAGGAGGCAATAGGGGATAGCCTGTCATCTCTGTCTATCATCTATCACAGTCTGACTTGTGCCCTCTATCCCCCAGATGTGGATCAATCCATGTGCTCAGGTAATTTTTGACTCAGACCCAGCCCCCAAGGACACGAGCGGTGCAGCTGCATTGGAGATGATGTCTCAGGCTATGATTAGGTAAGTGGCTCTGCTGCCCACCTTGGCCTTTTTCTCATTACCCTTTGTCCTCATGCATCACTTTTCCTCTTCCTCCAACCAGGGGCATGATGGATGAAGAAGGGAACCAGTTTGTGGCCTATTTCCTGCCTATAGAAGAGACGTTGAAGAAACGAAAGCGGGACCAGGAGGAAGAGATGGACTATGCACCAGATGATGTGTGCGTGGGTTGGGGTTAGATCTTAGGGATTGAGAAGTAGGTCTCCCTTTTGTCCCTCATGGGGAAGAAATGGGGCTAACCCTGTCCCCCTCATCTTCAGATATGACTACAAGATTGCTCGGGAATACAACTGGAATGTGAAGAACAAGGCTAGCAAGGGTTATGAAGAAAACTACTTCTTCATCTTCCGAGAGGGTGATGGAGTTTATTACAATGAGCTGGAGACCAGGTACTTAGCACACTTCTACCTCACATTAGCTTGGACCTGTGCTTCAGGGTCAAGACTCTGGGGTATACCATCTTGGAGGTCATTTGTACCTAAGGATTTGTCACATGCATTTGTAAGTAAGAGCAGCAGAAGTCTAGTCATACATGTGGGCCAGACCTGGTTCTAACACAAGAACCCAGATTGAAAATCTTTATGTACAATGGAGATATTGAGAGCTTTTGTGTAGGGTAGACAGCCAAATCTCCCAGTATTAAGAGACTTCGTGTGAAAATAAGCATAGCCAAAATATGGGGATGGGGCGGTGTCATACATAAAATTAGCTTTTACAAAATTTTTTTTTATTTTTGAGAGAGAGAGAGAGAGCTAGAGAGAGAGGAATAGATAAATACAGATACAGAGAGAGAACTGCACTGGGGGAACTCCCCAGTTCAGCACATGGGTCCTCATGGGCAGGGGCCAAGGCCAGGATTCGATCCTGGGTCCCTGGCACTGCAAAGTGAGCGCTTAACCCAATGAGCCATCCTGGCTTCCCCAAATTAGCATATTTAAAATAAAACCCTGGATATACCAGTTCAAAAATGTGACCCCCAAAACTTTTCCCTGAAGGCTGAAAGTTTACTGTTGGCTAGGGTTAGGGGGGAAAACAAAGTGTGACCTTGAATTTCTATTTAAAGCAGATTACAAATGCTGGTCCCGTAAACCAGGCAGGAAATGTAAAAGGCACAGTGGGCTGGTGGGGTCTGGGTGACCTAGAAGCTCTTGGCAACCTCCTGGGGCTCAACCCAGCCCAGCAAAGGGCTCCAACCCTTATATGCTGTAGGGGGCAAAAAGGCCCAGTAGGACCAAAGATTCCTATTTCTCAAAAGCCAGAAATTCAGAAATCTAGATTCTCTGCTTTTCACTGGCTACTAAATCATGTTAAAATCTCTCTGTGTGTATAGACAGGCTTCATAAAGTGTAGGGCATCCAAACTGGTATCTTGGGAGCTATCATCCTTCCCTTCCGTGAGCAGAGTTTGGTCTCCCTTATGCAGTCTGTATTTATTCTTGACTGTTCTGGACTACATTGGTAAGGAAGTTAAGAACCAAATCAGACCAGATCTCCCACTGGGGGTTTTTAACTGCATCTTCTATACCCCTCTCCCCAACTTGCCCACTGCAGAGTCCGCCTGAGTAAGCGCAGAGCCAAAGCTGGGGTTCAGTCTGGTACCAATGCCCTGCTTGTGGTCAAACACCGAGACATGAATGAAAAGGAATTAGAAGCCCAGGTAACAATCACCACTGGCCCAGGGCACCCATGGGGAGTTTGGTGGTAGATAAGGGAACAGAAGCTTGATAGAATATCCTCCCCTTCCCCTCAATCCTGCTGTGTCCAGGAAGCGCGGAAGGCCCAGCTGGAGAACCACGAACCCGAGGAGGAAGAGGAAGAGGAAATGGAGACAGAAGAGAAAGAAGTTGGGGGCTCAGGTAAAAGCCACTCAAGTCATACTCTGGGAGCCCTGGGAGGTTGGGAAACTGGGTTTCACTTCTCCCTGTTCTCTCACAGATGAAGATCGAGAGAAGGGCAGCAGCAGTGAGAAAGAAGGCAGCGAGGATGAGCGCTCTGGCAGTGAGAGTGAACGGGAGGAAGGTGACAGGGATGAAGTGAGTGACAAGAGTGGCAGCGGCGAGGAGAGCAGTGAGGATGAGGCCCGGGCTGCCAGGGACAAAGAGGAGATCTTCGGCAGTGATGCAGATTCAGAGGATGCTGACTCTGATGATGAGGACAGAGGACGGGCCCATGGCAGTGACAATGATTCAGAGAGTGGCAGCGATGAGGGTGGCCAGCGGAGCCCCAGCCACAGTCCTAGCCCCAGCCGCAGTGCCAGTCCCTTCCCCAGTGGCAGCGAGCACTCAGCCCAGGAGGATGGCAGTGAAGCCGCAGCTTCTGATTCCAGTGAAGCTGACAGTGACAGTGACTGAGTCCCAGGGCCTTCAGGGCTGGTGCAGACATGATTATTATGCGCAGGAAGGCACTTTTCCAGTGGTCTGTGTGAGCCTTTCACTGTTTCCCTGCCCGCCTCCAAACCTTTGTTGTTAATAAAGCCAGTGTTTCTATTTCCTTTCCCAGGCCTCATGGGTCTCATTCTGCCTACATTTCCCCACTCCCACCGGATCTGTTCTCCGACCCCTACCCCAAGGCACTTGGTGGCCTTAGCTTAAGGCATAGAAACAAAGGCCACAGAGGCAGGACCATTAAGTTTTCAATGAAATGTAGCATAACAAAGGTCAGAATCATGGTTTGGTTTTTTTTTTCTTTTTTTTTCCAAAATAAGCCCAGACCATTAAACAAGTGAAACTCCCAACAAATAAGTCTTCTCCAACAGCGAGAAAAACTGTACAGTTACTCAAAGCTGATTCTGCCGGTGGGGCTGGGGATAGAGGGGAGGTGAAATCATGGCCGAAGGGCCGGGAGCTGGAATGGGAGAGGGTCAAGGCCCTACCCATCAGAGTGGGGCCGCCTGCGTCCTGCACACTCTGCTGTCTGGTGGTGGTTGGGGCGGGGTGTGGGGGCAGCTCCTGCCTCCCCTTGTGTTGGAGTGGATTGTTCCTCACCACCTCCCAGTGCCAGGTAGAGCCAGCTCACTCTGATGGATAGTGAACAAGATGGGACTGGCTGGGAGGAGGTGAGGATCCTGTAAAGAGGGACACCCTGCTGATTCCAAAGGAGGCGGCCCCTGTCCATCCCACTTCCCGGGACTAGTGGGAGGAGGATTGGAGAAGCTCTGGGAGTTTGAGGGGAATGAGCAAAGGCACAGAAACATGGAGGGGCCGGGGCGGGGGACTTGCATAGGTTGATGAAGTGTGCAAGAGGTACATAAATAAACCTGACACCCCACCCAGCCCGGCACTGGGAGAGGAGGTGGGGACCTGGAGCAGGTCCCCAGGGCTATACCACTCCCTGGCTTCCTCCCCCTCCCTGGGCTCAGAGCTAAGGGAGGTTTAGACCAGGAGGGTAGGGGTAAGATTAGGGAAATGGGGTGAGAGTGTGGGGAGGGCGGTGGCTTAATTTTTTTTTTCCCAACATTTTGTATCTTTAATAACATACACAATGGTTACCAGCCATATTCATAACAAAAGTTATTCATAAAATGTATCTAAAAATAACATTTTTTTCCTTTTCGGTGTGAAAAGCTTGAGAATGTCCTGGGGGGGATAGTAAAGGGAGAGGGGGTTGGAAGAGGGGACCCTGGCTTCCCCACAACCTGAACCCCGAAATCCCCTCCCCTCCACCTGGGCCCAGCACAACCCCGCAGTAGGAACAGGGACCAGAAGGTCTGTATGACTACGGGGCTGGGAGAAACTCTGGGTTATGATATAGTGTTCCACTTAATGAGGTCATGACGTAATGGGGAGGGGGGAGGTTGAAAGAAAAGTGGGGTAGGAAAAGAAACCAAAAACCAAACAATCCCCTTTCCCTTATTCCTCACCCCCAAGTCTTTCAGCAACTAGACCTGGAAGTGGAAAAGGGTGTATGTTGGTAGGGGAAGGGGACGTTAAGGCAACAGACATCCTGACCTCACTGGCTGCCCTGGCTCTCCATGGCTTCAACTTCTACATCTGGGGAGCCAGGGCTAGGGGGAAGTGGGGAAGGGCTAGTGGGTTTGGAGGAGGGGGCTCTGCCCCTCTCCCCTCATAAAATTCAGGCTCCCTCTGCCACTTTCTTGGCTCAGAGAGAGGCCTGGGGACTCTAAAAATGAGAGGGAATGATCAGAGAAAAACCGTTAAGAACTATATAAATATGTATCTTAAATAGGCCTAAGGAATTAATTGTAGAGAACCTCTGATAAACAGGGCAAAAGGAGGTGAGTGAGAGGAGAGTGGCTCCTATTCTCAGGGGATGATGGGAATGGGGAAGGGGAAGAAGGTGGTGAGGAGAGGCTCCTCTCCTCACCAGCCTTCATAGTGCCTCTCAAATAACATTCAGGAGAGCAGGTTATCTATCCTGCTTGTCTCTTCCCAAATGTCTGATGGTTCTGAGCAGGTCCCACAAGATAGTCTCTAGGGGAGGCTGCTCCCTTGGGAGAGGCAGGTGGTGGGCAGTCTTCAGGAGGTAGGGGTGAGATGGGGCCAGGTGAGAAATGAGGGAAGGAGAGGGCAGGCAGGCTGGCTAGGCCCTGCCACCTTTATTCTGGCTGCCCCCCACCTCCCTGGGCCTCAGCAGAGATCCCTTAATGGGTTTGGGAGTGAGCAAGGCATGTGCCAATGTTAAACAAAAGTTAAAAGGGTAAGAGAGTAGAAAAATATTAGAATGTATAGCTGAGCCAGCCCACCCTCTCGCTGTTGCAGAGCCCATTGGGGGTTGGCCCCCGCCCGCCGCCCAGGGAGCCTATGGGTGCGCTGGGCTGTGGGTCCCGTCAGATGGTGGAGGTTTTGTCTGTCCCATCTGTGGTAAGAAAGGGAGGAAGGGAGGAAGGTCAGGAGCTGGCAGGAGGCTCGAGAAAAGGCGCTCAGGTAGCCTGTCATCCCAGTCAGGCCCTCCCTGGAGTTCGGCCTCCCCTAGGGACCCCTCAGGATGACTCTGAGTTGCTCAGTTCAGAGGTGGAGACGCTGCTGGGTAGGTGGGAGCTGGGTCAGGGAAAGAGGAAATGCTCACCACCCAAGGCGTGTTCTGTCATGCTCAGACACAGAGACTCCAGAGTGGGATTGATCTCCAGGTCAGGCCCAGGGACCGGGCAGTCTGGGTGGAAAAGAGGAGAGTGAAGGAGGTTAAGGACTAGACGGGTAGAAAGTAGAGCTGGGACGACAAAGGACCAGATGGGCTGGCACTGGGTGGGGGGTGGGGTGGTGGTGGTGGTGGTGCTGAGGCTGAGGGACAAATAGGAAAGGAGGGAGAGAGAGACAGAAATAGCACAAGAGACATCCACACACTCAATGGAAGGTGTGATGGGCAGAGATGAAGAACAGAGACAAGCCTGGGTGTGTCACAAAGTTGGCAGAGGTGATGATGGCAAGGGCAGAGGCTTGGCAACACAGGGAAAGCCTCAGCTGGCGACAGAGGAAGTGATGTGAAGCTGAGGGAGCTTCCTGGAGGCCACACACAGGCTGTGACTATTTTGGGCACACACTGCAATATTGCCATGGGTACAGTCTAGGCATCTGCTATGTGTGCTGGGCAGATCCACGCCCTGACTGATGACCTGTTCTGTTCCCGGTGTAGAAGCTTAATGAGAACTCGTCCAGTCTTCACTTGGGACCTGCTCCTCTGGGCAGGCAGCCAGGCAGGCGGGGCCCATTAAGACAGCAGCAACAGGGCTTGCCCTCAAATCACCTCTCAAAGGGCCTCCTATTCTGGAATCTAGGAAATAGCCCACCTCCATGGGCAGACTTAAACCCATCCCACACTGCTAGAAACCTTCCTGGGCTCCTTACTGCTGTCAGGAGGAAGTCTGAACTTTCTCCCTGGGTTTAGAAGACCCTGCTGCCACCTTCAGCTTCACATCTCATCATAACCCCTCTGAACCCTGAGCTCAGACCATGTCAGACAACCTTTTTGCTTCTTAACAAATAAACTTTTTGAACTTGGGCAAGTCACCTCTTTGAATCTCAGATTTGTGATTAATCAGATGGGAATAACATCAGTGCCCTCGCATGTGCAGCTGGGAGAGTCTGATTTGACAGTTCAGGAAAGCTGCCTGACACTTGGCTGGGCATGCAGCATTCAGGTCAAAAGAACTGTTCTTACTTTTTGCTCCCACAGTCCATCCTGCCACATATTAAGTTCTGTGCTAGGATGAAGACAACAGATGGGGTCTCCTGCTTTCAACATGTGGCAGTCCACATAATCTCATAAGTTAAGAATCCCTACTGATTTTAGTTTATGACACAAAGAGCTTAGGGTCACCTGCAAGTCTAAGCTCTCTCCAGAGGCAGTCCATTCCAGAATTGCCTTATCTGCTACTGCAGCCTTGGTGCCCAGCATGGGGCTGGCACAGAGTGGAGGAAGTCACCCCCAGTTGCTGAGCAAGGCAGGGCCAGTGCTTCTCTACCTTCCTTTCACCCTCATTCTGATCTCTAGGAGGGAGGGAAAACAGCCCTCCCACCTCAAACACCCTTTAAAGATTTATTTTTACTGGTTTTTTTGACAGACAGACAGAGACAGAGAGAAGGGGGAGGGCCCAGAGCAGTCTCAATAGTTGACAGCGTTAGTTCCCATATAGTTTCACTCGACAGGTGGGTGCAGGGCTGCACAGGGCAGGAACTGGGCCAGGAGCCTCCTGCATAGGCCCCGGCAAGAACTGAACTGGGGGCACACCCAGTTCAGCATATGGGTCTGCATGGGCTGGAGCCGAGATTCGATCCTCTGGTTCTGGGGCTGCAAAGCGAGCACTTTACCCACTAAGCCATCCCAGCTTGTCCTCAAACACCCTTTGGAGTTAAACCTGATGCAAAAGCTGAAGTCTAATGGTTCCTGCCTGGTCACCTGGCTTCTGATAGAATGCCAGTGGACTGACAGGCAGGACTCCCTGCCACAGAAATCTTACTGCTCTGACTCTCATCCCCTCAACCCCTTCCAAAGAGATGGTGACAGAGACCACACAGATACTAAGATTGACACAGGGAGGGAGAGATGTGGACATGCAAGAGTGGAGGGAGGGAGAGATGTGGACATGCAAGGGTGGAGGGAGGGAGAGATGTGGACATGTAAGGGTGGAAGTAAGAGGTGAGAGAAAATAAAGGAAAGCAGGACCTGAGAGAGAACATGATATGGGGATAGGGAAGAATACAAAAAAATCCCATGATGCAGGAGATGGGTGCTGAGTGGTGGGAAGTAGGTATGGGGAGAGGTGCTGTAGTGAACAAGACCCAGGAGAGAAGAGAAAGGCCAGCTAAGGGTGCTGTAGAGGTAGAGTCCCAAGGATTGGGACACCTTACCTGGAGGAAACATAAGAATGGCCTGGGGTGACGAGTGAACTGGGAGCGAGTGGGTGCGCTGCACAGAGCTTCGGCTCTGGCTGGGCATGCTGTTGCTGCCTCCAGGGTTGGCAAACCACAAGTTCTGCAAAGGCATGGGAAGAGAGAAAGTCAGTGACTGGGGAAAAGGCCTAAGCCCAGCAGTGGTGGAGCTGGCAAAGGAGTACTGCCCCTCTAAGTCAGGCCCAGATGCAAAGATATGGACACACACATCCCAGGCACCACCACTCCAACCCCCCAAAGTGCCAGGCCCTCTACTTCTAGCCACTCACCTGTCGGCCCTGGCTCCCAAGGCTGGGACTGGTGAGGGCATGTCGGGGGGAGATGCCCCCAATGCCTGATGGGCTTAGAAGGCCCATCCTGCCAGGCGGGAGGGCGCGTGGAGGCATTGGGAATTGCCGCTGGGTCCGCCGAGCTACCCCAATCCCCACAGAGCCAGCTATGGGGAGTGAGTTGGAGCCAAACGCCCAGCTATGAGAGAGCAGAAGGCAAGGTGTCAGTGTAGGTGGACAGAGCCCATGTGTCTTTCCCTTCCTTACCTCCCCCCACAATCCCAAGGGGTAGAACAAATGACAATCTCAGCAAAGATTCTCAGTCCACACATTCTGTTTCCTCCTGCCCAAGGATACCCACAGGCTGAAGATGGGGAATGTTCCTTGTGTCCATGCAAAGCAGTTCTAACTTCAATACTCAGGTGTGATATTTCTGTTATTTGGGGTGAGAAGGGACTTTAGAGCCCTCTGCATAAAGGTGAGGAAAACAAGGGACAGCCTATCAGCTTGCTATCAGCACCTGAGCTAATTTTGCCAGCTTGGCACCCTATTCTAGTGGTAAGAATACCCGGATTTTCTTCCCGAAGTCCTCTCTAGGTGATGTGTGTAAATCACTGAATGAGTACTGAAATGAGTACCCAGTGACTGAATGAGTACCACTGGATTCCCAGCCCAGAATGCAATCACCCCTCTAAGTACTAGCTGTCACCCCGGCAGGGTCAAGGGAGGAAAGGCCCATGTGTCCTGATAGCCCACCTACCCTTTCTGCTGCCGGTAGTTCTGCATCTCTAGTGCTGCTTTGCGTGGGAAGGTCCGGAGGAGCTTAAGTACTTGCTGTTTCCAGGACAGTAGCCGTTTTTTCTGTGTCTCCGTGAAAGCCTAGAATTAGGGAAGTAAGGCAGGGAGGGAGTGCTCCTTTCAGATCTGCCTTCCATTCATTCACTCAAATGTTTACCAACTGCCTGGCTCTGCCAGGCAACACTGGGTCATACAGGTAACCTGTGCACATGGCGCTTACAGTTTATTGGGGAGAAGATACACATAACTGTGACGAGTGCTATGAGGGAGAAGCACAAGAGGCATAAGAAACCTGATCTAGTATGAGGGGCAGGTGAAGGCATCCCTGAGATACCAATGTTTGACCTGGGAGCTGAGGGGCCAGCAGGAAGGAGGGGGACTTGTTCCTGACAGAACATGTACAGAGGCTCTGAAGAGAGCTCAGGGCATCCATTGAATCCATCACTGGTGAGATAAAGGCTGGAGAGGTGGGCAGGAGCCAGCCAGGAAGGGCCCTGTTAGCCACATAAGAAATACTGGTTCTAATAATGATGGGGCCACCTTCCCCTTCTGGGGAACTCTAGAGAAGGCCTCACCTCATGAGTCAGGCACTTTTCGATGAGCTGGAGGTAACTGGTGATGTTCTCCTCATCTGGTCGGGACACCAGCAGCTGGGTGCACACTGGGGGACATGGGAAAGGGCAAGAGGTTAGCACCCAGCATGCCCTCTGCCACAGGAGGAGGGACAGGGAACTCAGGCTGGATGAGTACTAGCTATGTGCCAAGCATGGTACCTGGCTTACTATGAAGATACATAAAATGCTCACTCACCACAGTGCTGGACACAAGGAAGATATGAAGTCTCTGAAAACTTTCTCCTTTTAACTCTTAAAATAATCTCATCAATGTGGGCATTTTTTAGACTTAGGAACTTGAGGCTCAAAGAGGTTGAGTCACTTGTCCCACATCACAGCTAAAATGATCTAGACCCAAATGTAAAGTGTGCTATGCCATGCTGCCTTAGAAAAGGCCAAGCCCTTTAAAAGGTTCACATTACCCATACTGTGGGCTTTAGCCCTGCCACCAAGAGCCAATGAATTCTTTGTATCTGTTCACCTTGTACTGTATGCAGTTTCACTGACATATATCCTGTCTTCTCAGGCTGGAGAGCTTTGAGGGTAAGTTCTTTCTCTGACCACTAGTCTGGATACATTTCAGGGCAGGGCCCTTGTCACCCCGAGTCTCAGTTTCCACCATTTAACTTTAATTTGACCCCTAATGCTTAGGTTCACTTGCTCCAGGCCCCAGAACTTTCAGCTCACCTTTGCCCATCACCCGTGTAAACTGGCTGGGGATGTCTCCGTCAGCAACGGGAGCTGGTGCTGGCTCATTGCCATCAGTGGAAGCTGGAGTTGGTGGAGGGGCATAGCTCTCTGAAGCTGGAGGGTCCTTGGCCTCAGTGCCCTTGTCTGTGCCGGTGTGAGCCAAGGGAGGCTCAGCACTTGGCAACAGTGGCTCCCCTTGTCCCCCATCCTTGGCAGTAGGGGTGGTGGTGGCCACAGTGGCCTGCAGGACACTATAGGCCTTGATGGGTGTGATGATGATCTGCTGCAGCTCCTGCAGAGCATTTCGCAGATTTCCTCCTTCCAGCACATCCTGGGTGGGGAGGACATGGCTGGGGTCACATGCCAACCCCACATCTACATGGAATGACTACACAAACGGGGCCAGAAAGGGCTTGGGACCCTGGGGTCCAGCACATAGAGAAGGCAGGTAAAGGTACCACAAGTCCCCCTCCCCCAACACCCCCCCCCCACACACACCATTCCCTCTTTCCCCTTTCAAGGTGGGAGTCCCACAAAGCTCAGGAGAAGGTGGTCTAATGCTGGAGCCTTAGGGTCTTACCAAGGATGGAACCAGATTCAGACCCAGAGGTCTGGACTATGACACTGGGGGTGAGGGTAGGGGGGACCAGAAGACAGGTGGCAGGGAAGGGGAAAAAGAATGTAAATCGAGGCAGATATAGGAGAGCGAGCAGAGAAACAAACCAAATGGAAAGAGAAATCATGCACATAGGGAGATAGTCTGTTCTACCAGAAAGACCAGTCAGAAGTGGAAAAGCAACAGAAGGGGTTGAGTCAACAGACAGAATCTGGAGACACCCACTAGGACAGAGAGGGGAGCCTTTTAACCACAGGCAAGTGAGTCCTGTGATCCAACCTGCACTTGGTCCCCAGAGCCTAGGGCTGGAGCCACTGGGACCTGAGGGTTGGGGTGGTCCTAAGGAGGAGGCCACAGGGTATGACCCAGAGCCTTCATTCTACTCGTACCGCTGGGCAGCCAGCTGACTTTAGAGATGGATATACCAGGCCCTCACCTTCTCCAGGGACTTGAGGACGCTCTGCCGCTCACGCAGCTTCTGGATGCTCAGGGCTATCTTGTGGCGGGCACCTTTGGTGACATTCTGTGGTAGGACAGAGGCAGATAGGAAGCTGGAAATGGGAGGCTGAGGTACTTGGGGCGCCCCAGCAAAGCCCAAAGAGATAGAGGAGGCTCAGGCTCCAAGCGTAATATCAAAATGGTGCTGCCCCCAAGCATGCCCTGATGGTCCCTTAGCCCTACCTGAGACTCCAGGTGCTGCTCAGTCAGTGTCATCATCTCCTCGTAGCTCATCTGCGAGAAGAGGGCTGCATACTTGTGTAAGCGGAGGCTTTTTAGCCATGAGGGCACATCTGTGGAACAGGAGGGAGGGCATAAGGTCTGGGGTCTGTTCCATTAGTTACCTGTGTCCTGGCTTTCTTGTCAGACTGGAGTGTGTGAGGGAAGGGGCTTCTCCTCCATCAGACTGGGGTTGGTGGTAGTTGGTAGGGTTGGTCTGCTCAGTCTGAGCATTAAGGGCAGGGACTGTCTACTTTCAGACTTGTCCCCTTCTGCAGGGAAAATGGGGGACAGAGTGGGTGGAACAGGTCAGGTGGCAGTTACAAGCTCCCTTCTGTCCTCTAAGCTTTGCAGAAACCTCTGGAGGAGGGTCCTAGTGCTGCCCTTCCCTGTTGTACCTTTCATGCCACTGCCATCCTCTTGGAAAGTGTTCCGGCTGGAGCCCTGCTCCTCCGTCTGCTCACTGCCAGAGGAGGCCACGCTGCTCTGGGGTGAGAGGGGTGCGTGGTCGGGCGTGGTGAAAGCAGCTCGGGCCCCGAGCTCCTCTGGACTCGGCCACTCACCAGGGGCCTGGGGGCTCGTGGGAATGAGCGACATGGAGCGTTTCAGCGGGCTGGGGTGGATTTGGCAGGGGAGACCTGGCCAGAGGGGGAGAGAGGCAAGAGGTCAGGTTTGGGGATCTGACCAGGAGACCATGCCCCCCAATTAGTGCCATGGATGGTAGCTCAGCCCCTGAACCCAGGAAGAAGGGACCCTGGGATCTGAGGGGAACTATCAGTACTGTTTATTCCCTCATCCCTCACTCCTAGCCCATCAGCAAGCTGTCAGCCACTTATCTGAACCATTCCATTTCCTCTGTTGGCACCCTGGTGCCCCTAATTGGAATTACTGCCACAGCCTCCTCACTGATTTCTCGCCTTCTTTCTTCCCTCCTACAGTCTATTCACCTCACAGCAGCCACATTGATCCTTCTAAAAATGCAAATCTGACCAAGTCAGTCCCTGCTTAAATCCCACCTGTGGCTTCCCTTTATGATGAGAATAAAATTCAAATTCCTCCACACACATCTTCACAAGGCCTCTGCAGGCCCTGAGCTCTGCTCATCTTTGACCTTTTCCACAATTCATCCTTTGGTTAAAGCCTTTCTAGCCTTTGTCTCTCACCCCCACTTGTTCCTGGGACACTCAAGTTTTTTTCAGCCTCAGGACTTGTTCTTGCTCTTTCTTCTTATCCTGATCTTAGCAGTTGGCTCCCTTAGGTCTCATCTTGGCAAGCATCACCTCGTCTAAGTCCTTCCCTGAACCCTCAATTTGAAGCTGTCCCACCAATCCTGGTTACTCTGTTATATTGCTCTGTCTTATCTTTCTTACATGTATCGTAACCTGAAATGATTGTATCTAGTTATTTGTTTACTTGCTTATTATTGCTTATTCCTACAATAGCAGGGACCTGTCCTATGTAAACTAATGAAGTACAAACTGTTTCCTCAACATCCCTTTGAGTTTTACCACCTCCAATAGATGTTTCCTGGACTGAGCCCAAATCAGAGTGAATCCAGGCCCTCTTCCACAGGATGTTTCCTTATTTCTTTTCTTGTTTCCTTCTTCCCTCCCTCTTTTCATCCATCCATCCATTCCATTTCCTGAGGTAGGAAGAGTCCAACTTGATCTTTAACTATTCTCAGGACAGGGCAGGTTCCCACAGCTTCCAGACCTTAACCCATGCTATTCCCTCTGCCTAGCTCACTGCTCTTCCAACCCTTATCTGCCAGCCACTTTACTCCTTCCTCAGCATTCCCTGGGCCCCTATGCTGCTACCACCTGAAACCCAGACTTACTACCCTCTTCACTAGCCTGCCTCTTGCACTAAATTTGGGGCTTGGTAGGACGACAACCTGCCCAATCATTTCTGCATCCCCTGGACCAGGAGCAGGCACAATACACATGAGCCCTCAAAGTTTCCTAAAGGCCAAAAAGAGGGTACCTATGATCTTAAGGGTACTAACAGGGCCTATGAGATTGACACAAGGAATCCAGAGTGCCCCAAATCAAAGAAAAATAAAAACAAAGGCAAAAACCTCTAGGTAGGTAAGAACATCAAGGTCCAGGAAACTGAAGCCCTTTACTCCAGTTTACACAGAGTCGGGAGGCAGAGGCAAAAGAATCCCAGCCTTGTTTCTGATGGAAAGGCTGGGGTTCGTACTGGTACTCCACTGACATCATCTCAGGAAGGGGGGATCAGCCTAGTATAGGCCCCAAAGCACTTCCCTCATCTGTGACAGTACCTATGTTCCTAGACAGGTAGTTTACCTGTGGGAGAGGGCAGTGCACTGACCCACCTTGTAAGGCCAGCCTCTGTCCCTGCCCCTGACCTGTTCACAGCTCCTTCCAAGCCTCTGAAATCCCAGAAGACAGCATACTCTGGGCTGTGGGGGCCCAGGGAACCCTCAATACAGGCCTTTTTATGCCTGTCTTGGTGCATCTGGTGTCCTCCTTCCTCCCTTCTCAGCCGAGGAGGCAAGCAAGGCTGAGAAAGCAGGAAATTATTCTGATTAGAATGATGGTATAGTTCCTAAGGAGCCCTGCTTGGCTCCCACTGTGATGGAGGCTGACCACAGCATGAGAACTATAAAAACAAGAATGCTGGCCAGAGATCCAGGGCCTCACACTCTCCAAGAAACCATGGTCTGTTCTTGGCAGCACCCCAAACCCACCCTGCCTGCTATAACAGGCCAATCTTTGCTCCCCACTCAAAATATTTTAATGGTTTCCTGTTGCCTGCAACTCCTTGAAATTGAAAAGCTTCATCCTATCCTTCAAGGCCCCTTGCATACTGAGATCTGAGTTTAAATCCTGGCTCTGCCATCTATTAACTGCATGATCCTGGGCAAGTAACTTCATTTGCCCCCTGCCTCCATTTCCATGTGAAGTCCTTGGCACAGGGGCAAGCACATGGTAAACAAAAATGTTTGCTACTGCTATGACTCATTTAAATCCTTGCACCTCTCCAGCCCTGTCAGACCTGTCTGCATATTGTCCCCTCCTCCAATTTGCCACCCCTATACCTTCAATTCATGCTGTGCCCTCCACTTGGAATGTCCAATTCCTTTCTTTCTTTTGGTTGAAACCCCCTATTCAACATTGTTCCAGCTCGGTCCTACAGTAGCTGCTTCCCCCATCATGGAGAGGAGGGAATACATGGGCACCCCCACCTTTATGAGGGTCACTCTGAGATGGAGGCAGTGTAGCATAGTAGTTAAAAGCGTAAGTGTGGAGCCAGACTGCATGGATTTTAATTCTGGCTAAACCACCTTGGACAAGTGACTTTTCTGTGACTCAGCCAACGAATTTATAGGTATAGTTTTCAGACCAGTTCTTGGCAAAGACTAAATGCTCAACATATTTTAGCTAGAATTATCATTGTTACTAATATTCCCAACCTCCCAACCTCATGCTCCGAGACTGAAAACACCTTGGGCTGGCTACTAGAAGTCCCAGAAATGTCCACTATCCCTTTATTTTCTCTGAGTCTTGCCAGCACCTGGGAGGGAGGCAGGTGATCAGGACATCCATATGTAACTGGAGAAGAAAGCAGCTCAGGGGGTAACTGATGTGTATCAGGTGCCACACAGCTGGGCACCAGAGACCCAGGGTTCACCCTACTGGCTGGCATAGATGACATTTTACTGCTACTCTTTTCTGGCCTATTTAACCAGTGCCCACTAAAAGGGGCCGGCTACCCTGAGCATAATCTTAAAAACCTCTTGCCTTGAGTCAGGTCATGTCACTTCACCAAGCTTTAGAAATGCCACTCTTGGGGAAAGCCGGGATGGCTCAGCGGGTTAAGTGCTTGCTTTGAAGCCCTGAGGATCGAATCCCGGCTCTGGCCCAGGCGGACCCACATGCTGAACTGGGGTGTGCTTCCTGAATGTGGTGAGGCCTCCAGTTCAGTTAAAAAAAAAAAAAAAAGAATAAAAAAAGAATAAAAAAGAAATAAAAAAAAAAAAAAAGAAATGCCACTTTTTCCTCTCCTTGTTCACTGAAATTAACATTTCAAAAACTTAGTGAAATACCAGTTTCTTCTGCTCACCATACCTTCCATGGGGCTTACTAAAACAGCCCTTTCAAAACCACTTAGTTGGAGTCTGGTGTAGTGGTCAGAGGCAGGTTCTGGCAGAAGACTGCCTGGGTCTGAACCTTGGCCAGTTCCACCACCTGTTCCATGTGTGACAGTGAACACATGCCTTCATCTCTTTGGGTCTGTGTCATCTATAGAATGAAGTTAATGATACGGATGTGATGAGGACTAAATGAGATCATGTGTGAAAAGTGCTTGTAAAAGAGCATCCAGTACAGTCAAAGCTCAACAATGTTACCTACTATTACTAATGCCCTGCAGCGTGAGTTACGTCTTATATGAACAGGCTTACAAACATAGGTTTCTCTGAAACAATGCTTTAAGCTGAAGCCAGATTCCAAAATCCAGAATGTCTGTGCTGAAAGGGACCTCAGATTGTGGTCATTAACTCAATCCCTTCAGAGACCAGGCAGGTATCAGACATATCCAAAGGTGGAATGGTGGGGGCAGAGACTGACTGGGAAATACCTGTAGGGTCTAAAAGGGATGACCAATATTAAATTCCATCTTACTGTTGTCACCTGGAATATAGACTTTAAGCTGCCAGATCTTTAGACTTTTCAAGAGAGGCTGAAATGTGTATTTTTAGGGGAAAATTCCTGATTTCTTACATCGCCATATTTATTTTAAAATACGACAAACAGGGAAGCTGGGATGGCTCAGAGGGTTAAGTGCTCGCTTTGCAGCCCTGGAGCCTGAGGATTGAATCCTGGCCCTGGCCCATGAGGACCCATATGCTGAACTGTGGTGTGCTTCCAGTTCAGTTCTTTTTTTTAAAAAAAATATTTATTTATTTTGACAGAGAGAGAGAGAGAGAGAGAGAGATACAGAGACACAGAGAGAGAACTGATCCGGGGGAGCTCCCAGTTCAGCATATGGTTCCGCACGGGCCGGGGCCGGGATTCGATCCTCAGTCCCCGGCGCTGCAAAGTGAGCGCTTAACCCACTGAGCCATCCCGGCTTCCCCCCCAGTTCAGTTCTTGCCGGGGCCTATGCAAGAGGCTCCTGGCACAGTTCCTGCCCTGCACAGCCCTGAGCCCACCTGTGGAGTGAAACTATATTGAAAACTAATTGTATCAACTATGGAGACTGCTCTGGGCCCTCCCCATTCTCTTTGTCTCTGTCTGTCTCTCTCTCTCTGTCAAAAATCAATAAAAATAAATCTTAAAAAAATATACAACAAACAAAATCAATGTTTTGTTGAGTTTGGGCTCAACAAACATCTGTAGGAGAGATATGGCTCTGGGAATGCCAATTCACAACCTCTGCACTGCCTCACAAAGCTTAGGCCCAGAGATTATGTGACTTGTCCACAACCACACAGTTAAGTAAAGAGAGCCTAGTTTGACCCTTTTAAAGTAGGCACTGCCTCATGGAATCCTCTACCCTCTCACCTGTGTTTGCGTTGCTCCCAATACTGTTGATGGCTGGCAGCACTGAACTGGGTGGGTGGAAGGGCACATGTCCATTTTCCCGGGGTGGCTTGTCCTGCCAGCCTGGCCCTGCCTCCCCAGGGCCTAGATCTGCAGGGCCTCCCCATTCATCTGAGCCCTGACGCGAGTGGTAAGTGGGCTCAGGCCGGGTGCGGAAGCCGCTAGCCAGCCGCTCTTCCAGGTGGCTTAGCCAGAGGGCCAGTGAGTTGCGGTCCTCCAGTGTGGTTGCCGGGTGGATGAGGGCATAAGAGAGCAGCTGGCGGCTCTCCTCAATGAAGGCATTGCTCTCAATCGAGTAGGCCAGCACTTTCTGAAGCAGCCTCATATACTCCGACTTGGCCTCTGTGTTGCGTGGCTGAAGCAGGGGCAGGTGGGACAGCAGGAGAGATACCACCTTCTCTTTGGACTCCTGTTGCCATTGGCTGACGATGGCTGCAGAGGGAACAAAAGAGAACGTCAAGAGAGCAAAGGTGGCAGACTCCTATATACCCAGGAGAGGTGTCTACAGCCTGCTCCTTCAGCTCCAATCTCCTTTCCTGTCTCATGACCCACAACCATGATCCTTATATACATGAGATCAAACACACTCACCCTGATTTCAGAGTAATTTTTCCTGCTTTCACCACTTCTACTCTCAAAAACCTGCTGTAGCTCCCAATCAGCCAAACTTGCTACTCTGGAATCTGAGCTCCTCCTGCTCTGTCTCCAGGCCCACTCTGATTGCTGCACTCTTGCCCTTTGTCTTCATGGCCTCTACCCTCTTCCCCTATCAAAATAACCTTCTTGATTGGGAAGAACAATGAATATGTGGTTAAAAGCTTGGACTCTGGAATCAGATAGTTTGGACCCCCCGACTTACTAGCTGGACCTTGGGCAAGTCACCTTGACTCTCATCTAGCACTGATTTCCTTACCTGAAAAATTCTGGAGACAATTATAGTACCCAATTCACAGTGTTGTTTTGAGATCAATGAGCTAATAAAAAATGAAAAGTGGGGAAGCTGGGATGGCTCAGTGAGTTAAGTGCTCGCTTTGCAGCCCCGGGGACCAAGGATTGAATTCCGGTCCCGGCCCGTGTGGACCCATATACTGAACTGGGGAGTGCCCCCAGTTCGGCTCTCACCAGGGTAAGACCCCGGCCCAGTTCCTGCCTATGCAGCCCCACGCCCACCTGTGGAAACTATGTGGAAAAACCAATGATGTGCAACTATGGAGACTGTTCTGGGCCCTCCCACTTCTCTTGTCTCTATCTCTGTATCGCTCTCTCTGTCAAAAATAATAAAAATAAATCTTTAAAAAAAGAAAAAGAAAAAAAAAGGAATGAAAAGTGGCCTGGCATATAGAACATACTTAAAAAATGTTTGCTGTTGTTTTTCAACTGGTCTCTCTGCCTCTATTTCTCCCTACTGCAACCCATCTCATAAACCCAGATGGATTTATCTTCCTAAAGCACACCAGGATGTCATGTTCCTGACCAGGAGCTTATAATGGTAATCAGCACCAATAGGCTTGAGTTCAAGAACTCCCAGCCCAACATCACCATGATTTTCAGGGCACGTCCTACCTCCTATTCCTCTAAAGACTCAGCTCAGGATATCCCATCTTCCATGCCACATTTATCTAAGCTTCTACACTCAGACTGAGATTCAAGGCTTTAGCCTGCAAAAGGCCCCTTCCTCCTATCTAAATTCCAAGTCTTTTATGACTGCCTAAACCTACCCTCCTCAGGGAAGTCTCCCCTGGATACTCCATACTATAGTGATCTAGTGACATCTTCTAATCCATGGGTCTTAGGGCCTGAGTCTGTCCTGTGGAGATGAGCAGGTTTCTTCTCTTGACCCAGAAGGGTGCTCCCCAAGAATAAGGCCCCAGGCTGGCTATATAAATGAAGCCTTGGGAGGAAGTGTTACAGGTCTGACTGTCCTTAAAAAATATGCTAGTTTTTCCATGACTAGCTCAGTAGAGTGGAGGATGGGGGGTGGGGGTGGGGGAGGGTAATGCTGATAGGGCAAAGAAAAGGGACAAAGAATACAGTTCACTTTTTTTTTTTTTTTAAAGATTTTATTGATTTTTTGACAGAGAGAAAGAGACAGAGAGAGAGAGAAGGGGGAGGGCCCAGAGCAGTCTCCATAGTTATTAGTTTTCCATATAGTTTCACTCCACAGGTGGGCGCGGGGCTGCTCAGGGCAGAAACTGGGCCGGGAGCCTCCCGCATAGGCCCCGGCAAGAACTGAACTGGGGGCACTCCCCAGTTCAACATGTGGGTCTGCCTGGGCCGGGGCTGCGATTCAATCCTGGGTCCCCAGCGCTGCAAAGTGAGCGCTTAACCCACTGAGTCATCCTGGCTTCCCCAAGAATACAAATAAGTTTGTTTTAAGAGATGAGCTATTGGGCTATTGGTAAGATGCTGGAAGGGGCAAAGGAGGTGACTCTAACCAACAGAGCTAGAACCCCAGAGGGGTGGGTGATGAAAAAGAAAAGGCAGAGATGTGGCTTAGGCCCTTCCTCTTCTACTTACTTGACCATGCAACTCCAGGAAAATGTAATCACTTCACCGAGTTCTACTTTCTCTATCTGTAAAGTGGGGCTCAGAATCATGCCTGCCTGGCATGGCTACTAAGAATTAAATGAGATCATAGCACAAAGTAAGTGCTATTTTTAGCATCATAGTTATATCTTAATGTGGCTTCTTTTCAAATACTCAGAGATTTTAAAGGTACAAGCCAACTACTGGCCAAGGAAGTAGAGAGGCTGGGAATGGGCAAGTACACAAGGGAAACCTCAGAATTCTAGGCATCTGGATTTCAAGTGTGCCCTGGTCTGGATTCTTCTGTATCTGATAGTATCTCAACTCAACTTCCTTAGGGCTCAAGATTCCATAGACCTTCTGGTCATCACTGCCTGAACTATACAGGCCAACATCTGGCCACCTAGGAGCCTTGCATAAAAACCTGAGAAATACCCTTCTTGTACCTGTCTTCTAATGACTTGCTTGGAAATCTATGGCCTAGGAATTCATATAAACATCTAATTCTGCTTAAATTTGTAGCTCTACGAAAATGAATCACACACAACTCACAACTCGTGGCTATATAACTGCACGTTTTCTTGGCCTGGGCCTCTCTGCTGAAGTGCCAAGGGATATATCGATTTATTCAGTCACCAATTCATGCTATGCCCATAGAACTGGGCAAAAACAAAATGCTAATACAGTAGTCCCCCCATTCATGAGGGATATGTTCCAAGACCCCCAGTTGATGCCTGAAACCATGGACAGTACTGAACCCTACATATACTATTTTTTTCCTATACATACATTATGATAGTTTAATTTATAAAGTAGGCACAGTACAAGATTAACAATAACAGAACAATAGTAACAATATACTGCAATAAAAGTTATGTGAATGTGGCCTCTTTCTCTCAAAATATCTCATAACTGATGTGATAACTGAGATGGTTACTAAGTGACTAGCGGGTGGGTATTATATACGACATGGATATGCTGGGCAGAAGGATGATTCACATCCCCAGGTGGGATGAAGCAAGATGGTTTGAGATTTCATCACACTATTCAGAATGGCGCACAATTTAAAACTTATGAATTGGTTATTTCTGGAGTTTTCCATTTAATATTTTCAGACTGTGGTTGATTGCAGGTAACTAAAACCAAAGGGAAGCAAAACAGAAGATAAGATTACTGTACTATACAACAATAGTAATAATGGATACTATTTATTGAGCATTTACTATAAGCCAGACACTATTCTAAGAACATGATTGATTTTCATCCTCACCTCAATTCTGTTTTAAAGATTTGTGTGTGGGGGGGTATGTGGGGGTGTGTGTGTGGGGGGGTTGTTGGTGGTGGCAGAGCAATCTCCAAAGCTGTGCATCATCAGTTGTCATATAGTTTCATTCTACATACACAGGTGGATATGGGGCCTCATGGGGCGGGAACTGAACCAGGAGCCTCCCATGTGGGAGGCTAGAACCTTCACTACCAAGCCATCCCAGCAAATACCAGTTGCACTGCAATTCAGCATATGGGTTTGCACAGGTCGGGGTTGAGAATCAAACCCTGGACCTGGTGATTGCAAGGCAAGCACTCAACCACTGAACTACCCTGGCATCCCCACCTCAACCCTGTTTTAGCATCCCTTTCTTATATATAACAAAATAGATTGGGAAAGGTAAAGTCACTTCCCCAAAGTGAAAGAGCCAAGATCTGAACGCAGGTCTGTCTGGAGAAGCTTTACTCACAACCCTCTACTATCTCTCCAATGCCAATTATCTTCTCCTTCCCCCTGTCCCTGGTTTTCCAGATCTCTTTCAGGACCAGAGAGAAGCAGGAGGGCCCAGAGCAGTCTCCATAGTTATACATCATCAGTTTTCAACACAGTTTTGTTCCACACAGGTGGGCGGGGGTGCCGCGCAGGGCAGGAACTGGGCTGGGGCCTCCCACATGGGAGGCTTGCTCCCTTGAGCCAGGGGCCGCACTGGGGGCCAAGAAAGGAACTGGGGATTGAGAACCCAACTGGGAGCCTCCCGCATGGGAATAGCACCCAAGTTCAGCATATGGGTCTGCATAGGCCAGAGTTGGAATTCGATCCTCAGTCCCTGGGATTGCAAAGCAAGCGCTTAACACACTAAGCCATCCAGGCTTTCCCTATCTGTCTTCTCTTGAACCAGCTCCCTATGACCACAAAGTTGTCTCTTAGGTTATCTCCATATTTAAAGACCTTCCTAAATTGGGATAGGGCTTCCTGACTTTAGGGAGTCTTCACCTTTCCGGCCCTACCACCTCCATCTGGCACTGTATCACATGAGAAGGAACTCCTTGGTACCCCATTTCTCTGACTCAGTCCCTAAGTTTTTAATTCTTCATTAGAGGAAGACTACAATAATTAAGATTAGGAACAGAGAGTCAAGGACCTGCATCCCAGCAGTCTCATGAAATTGCATGGACAACTGCTTCCTTCTCTGCAAAAGAGGGATTACAGGGCTACTCAGAGAATTCAGGGAGACAATGTGTGGAAAGCACCTGACAGAGTCTGTCCATAGTGAGCACTCAGTACGGAACTCAACAATTGGTGTTTTTTCCCTTCTCCAGCAGAGTCAGCCTACCCCTTCAGCCTGACCCTGATGTTCTCCATCACTGATGTTTAGGCCTTGCAGGGTAGCCAAAGGCATCTAGAATAGACAGTAGCCTTGTCTAATCCCTCCCCCCACTGGAGTACTGCCAGGACCCCAGGGCTAAGGGACAGATTCTCCTCTAGTACTGCCAGAGGATGTGACAGAATAGCCCTAAGGGTTGGGCTCAATGAAGGACCTTGTTCTATTGTGGAGAAAGGCGAAGAGTGATTTTGGACTAACGAAGACTGACCCTAGGGAAATGCGTGTGTTCATGTGTCTGTGTGGCAATGTGGTGGGGAGGGCGGGCCTCCCATGACTGGGAAGCATCACTGAGCACTGGAACTCATCCAAGGAATTTATGCAGCCTCAGGCTTCTTGGGGTGAGCCCCACTGGGGCTGTGGATGACGGGTAGGGATGGAACTTCTAGTTTTTTGCCCAGAGCAGAAGAGTCTGGCCCAGAGCTGAGGCACAGCAGGGCCCACAGAATACCTACACAACTGGATCTAGATGGTCCCCTGGAAGGTAGTGGTGTTTGTGTACAATGTGTTTTTTTAGGATCTCCTGCCCTCAAATCATTCTGTCTTGTGTCTTAGCAGAGTATACTGAATAAGAGCCCAAGTTCAAAAGGCAAACTTTCTTGGATTTGAAATCTAACTCTGACTCCATGACATACGGTAACATAATTGTAGGCCAGCCTTTTAACCTCTCTGAGCCCTGAGTCTCTTCTGTACAATGGGGGTAGTAAAAGCCTTTTTGTCACAGGATTGTTGTAAAGATTCAACAAAACAATCATGTACATCCCTAACATGTGTTAAGTGTTTCATACATTTTAACTATTATTGATGTTCCTGGTTGAAAATCCAGAGCCCATGGTGTTTTGAGGCTAGGGAGTAGTTCACATAGAAAGGCATATCTGGACCTCCCCTTAAGATTACTGACAGTGGTGGTGAATTTCACAGTTATTTATCCAAAACAGACACATCACTGGTTCCTCTGAGCTAGAGGCAAAACAAGCAATGATGAAGTTCTGGCGGTGGGCAGGTGGCGGAGGGGGCTGGGGAATGTCATGATGCCAACGGCTGCTTCTCACCAAGCTGCAAACCTGGATTCCACAGGCATGAAGAAGAGGGAAACTACCTATGAGTGCCCTTCTTGGCCAGGTGACCAGAGCTAAGTAGGCCATGACCTTGGGCCCTGGCCAAATCACAGGAGCCAAATGCATCTTGGAGACTACCGTAAGAGCAAACCCATTTTTATGTGCTGGGCTGTTGCAACTATTGTGGCAGCCTCAGGCATCAGAGAGGCTGGGTTTTGGCTCCAAACATGCCCTTCTCTGCCTCACTCCAGCTCACACAAACATGGGGGAAGGCCAGGGGCTCACATTTTTGTTTGATGAACTGTGTCAGTAGAGCTTGAAAGAGGCAGGAGGAGGCATCAGAATTGACTCACTCAGCCACGGCCCCCTCCTGACCTCAGTTTCCCACCCAGATCCAGTGAGCCAGAGAGGGAGAGACTTAAACCTGCTGGATACAGGGACTCTGACTCAGAGGACAGGAGGAAAGAAATACAGGAAATGTAACCCAGGAAGCTATAGGACCAGGGAGAGAAGGGGATTTCAAATTCCCTGGCCCTACACTTCTGGTCCAAGTAAGAACCAAGGGGAAAGACAGATAGGATTACTGTTATAGCTCCAGACAGGCAGGGAAGACAGCATTGGGAGAAGGAACAGGGATGATGAGAGAGGGGAGCTTGGGGCCTCTCACTGCCTTTTCCAGGGTGTTGTCTCAGAATCTGCTTCCGTGAAACTAATGCTAGCTGCCTGGGCTGGGGGGACTTCCCTACTGGGGGACTTCCCTACCTTCCCAGCTGCTTGAGGAAGAAACAGCCCAGACCAGAGCCCCTTTCCATGGCCCATACTTCCCATAGGTCACATGACAGCACCCTTAACACCTTCCTGGACTCACCCAGAATCAGAGTCAGCATTGAAACATGTGGTTCTCTATTGGATGTACATAGAGCCAACTAGGGAGCTTAAAAGATATCAGAATCTCTGGCCTCAGGTTCTTCTTATATAAAGAAACTGGGTGATTCTGACATGAAGCCAGAGTTGGAACCCACCCACCTAGATCACTCTGAATTCCCCACCCTTTCTGAGAGGGAGGTGGGCAGGTAGGCAGCTCTGACTCAAACCCAAACCTGAGCCCAAGTCTCCTTGGGAGAACTGGAGGAAATAACAGGTTTGGGTGGATGGAACATACAGTATAAACTCAGAAAACGGCAGAGGACTTGCCTCACTATTCAGTCCTGACCTAGAAGGGATCTGAAAAGATAAAGAAGAACTTCAGGCCCTGTGATAGCTTTTATCAGGAAATTGGTGAACTAACTGAACTCAAGAATTGATTTGCGGGATAGGTGTGCCTCTTGGTGAAGAGGAAGAACAGATTCTGAGGAGTCCATCCCATAAAATATTAAGTATTATTGCTTTAGAAGAATGTGCTGGCCCCCCAGACAAAGCAATATGCTTGGGTATAACTCTGCCTTCTTTGACATATTCTTTCATAGCCCAAGAGATACTGGGAGAACAGCTAGAACAGGGGTGTCCAACCTTTAGGCTTCCCTGGGCCACATTGTAAAACTAATTGTCTTGGGCCACACATCAAATACACTAACATGAATGATAGTTGATGGGAAAAAAAAAATTGCAGGGATGCCAGGATGGCTTGGCTTGCAGCCCTGGGGTATAAGAATTGAGTCCTGGCTCCAGCTTGTGTGGACCCATATACTGAATTGGGGTGTGCTTCTCATGTGGGAGGCCCCCAGTTCAGCTCCCACCGGGGTAAGCTTTCCATATGGAAGGCCCCCTGGCTCGAAGGGGTGTGCCTCCCATGTGGGAGGCCCCTGGCCTGGTTCCTGCTCTGTGTGGTCCGTGTCCGCCTGTGTGGAATGAAACTGTGTTGAAAACTAATGACACACAACTATGGAGACTGCTCTGGGCCCTCCCCCGTCTCTCTGTCAAAACAATAGATCTTAAAAAAAAAAAATCTCATGATGTTTTAAATAAGTTTATGAATTTGTGTTGGGCCACATTCAAAGCTATCCTGGGCAGCATGTGGTCCATGGGCCGCAGATTGGACAAGTTTGATCCAGAACAACTTCCTCACCATCCAGATGTGGAGTCTCAGGTTCAAACACAATGGGGCTGGCCCAGGTCTCAAGAGGTCTTTAGAACTGGGTATCCCAACTTCTGATCTCAGTCCTATTACAAATGAATCATTCAGTGGGCACCCTCTTTTGAAATGCATGGTCAACAGAAGAACGTGGGTACTAATTTCTAGGCCTATTTCCTCAGGATTCTAATTTAGTGGGTCTGGGCAAGGGACCCACAAATCTGAATTTTAATAGTTACCTCCTCTGCCACCAAGTGCTTCTGATGATATAAGTTTGGGAAACACAAGGGAATGGGATGGCCATAATCAACAGAGGAGAAAGTCAGAAAATGCACAGCTACTTCCATGAGGCAGGTCCCTAAGTGCAGGAAGTAGCTCCTTCCTTCACAAATAAGGCAAGGTGAGGCTGTTCTACTTGAGGGTGAGAGTGAATCAAGAGACACAGGCTTTAGCCTTGGAACCTCATATGTATTAGGAAAGAAGCATTCAATGCCCTACAGAATTCACCTATTAGAAAACAGGTATTCAAGGTCCTACAGAATTTATCTCCAGTCATGCTTCGCTCTAATCCTGGCAGGCTGCTTCCTTTGACTCTGGAACATGCCATGGCCCTCCTTCTCTTCTCTCATTCTAAGTTTTCCTTACTTCTCATTCATCTAAGTATCAGCTTGTTATATTCTCACCATCTGACATGGAACTGTGGATAAAGACCTTGATTCATATACTCATTCAGTAGTCAATTCAGCCCACTGCAATTCTCAACCCTGGCTACACATTACCTCCAACATACCAACGCAAACCATCTGGGATGTGCCTCAGGTTCTTGGTATAAAGTGTACTATGTCTTTCAAGGGCCATGCGGTAAAAACAAATACTTTAAATGCACATAACTTCAAACTAGCAGTTCCATAGAATTTTAGGAATTTATCCTACAGATGCATAAAGGGTACTCATTATAATGCTGTTTATAAGAGTAAGGTTGAACATATTCGCACCATGCGATAAGAGTCTATGGTCAAGAGCAAGAGCTTTAAAGTCAAATTCCAGCTGCACCTTAGACCAGTTGTATGAGCCAGAACAAGTCACTAAACCTCTCCAGACCTCTAAAATGAGGAAATAGTAAGACCTACCTTACAGTGCTGTTGTGAGGGTTAAATGAGTAATAAAGGTAAAGCACTGCTTGATACACAGGTTGGGCTCTATCAACATTACCTATTCTTACTACTAAGCAGACATTAATAACAATGAGATATATGTGTGCTGAACATGAAATGACCTTCAAGTTTTATCATTAAATCATATAAAAAGAAAACTGGTTAATATGCATAGTATTTTGTTCTATGTGTTAAGACAAAACAATAAAAAAGCTGGAGGGAGAATATGTATGTGCTAATATATGCACAGAATATCTAACAAAATATACACAAATTGGGAGAGGCCGAGATGGCTCAGCGGGTTAAGCAATGACTTTGCAGCTTCAGGGACCGAGGATCTAATCCTGGCCCCGGCCCATGCAGACCCATATGCTGAACTGGGGTGAGCTTCCCATGTGGAAGGCCCCCAGTTCAGTTCTTGCCCCTGGGCTCAGCCCCTGGCTCAAGGGGCGTGCCTCTCATGTGGGAGGCCCTCAGCCCAGTTCCCGCCCTGCACGGCTCCCGCCCACATATGTGGAAAGAAACCATATCAAAAACTGATGATGTACAACTATGGAGACTGATCTGGGCCCTCCCCCTTCTCTGTCTGTCTGTCAAAAACAATAAAATCTTAAAATACACACACACACACACAAATTAGGAACATGGAAGTCTAGAAGGAAGACCTCACTTTTTACCTTTCATATGGTTTGATTTTACTACAAGTTTTGAAAAACAAAAACTAAAAATGCTCAAATAAATAGCAATAAGCACTACTAGTGATTCTGATATACAGCCAAGATTGGCACCCAGTGCTCATCCAACTGTCTGCTCAAGATCAGGTGGTGGGGATGTGTGACAAAGCCATGTAAGACACTGGCCTGTCCCAAAGGAGCCACCACAATGAGGGCAGAACCATACTACAACCATGGAATTCCTGTGCCTGGAATTCCTGGGTTGGGGGGGTGGGAAGGTTATGAAATGGTTGAGCTCTGAGCCTGCTACAGCTAAGCTGGGCTCTTGCTGCTCACAGTCCACCAGAGTGGGACTTAAGCTGGTGTGACTGCTAGCCTGAGGAACTGTCTTCTCCTAAAACTGTGATGCTTCTGTGACTTGTGCATAAAAACTGAGTAGAATAAAGGTGACTATTGCTAAGGCAGGTGGGCTTGGGGAGATGAGAGAAGCCAGACAGCTATGTGGCTTTTCAAATCCAAGTCATAGCAGCCCATGCTGATTTCCTTACCTATATAATGGGGCTAATAACAGTATTTAACTCATGGGTTGTTGTGAGGACTAAATGAGTTACTGACAACAACTGACATTTATCCTAGTCTCAGAGTTCACAACCACCCTAGAAGGTAAACATGGTTATCATCTTGATTTTAAAGACAAGGAAACCAGGCTAAGAAGGGTTAAGTTATTTGGTTATATGGCAAGTGACAGAATGGGGATTTAAACCTACAGTCTGACTCTAGAGTCACCGAAGAACACTGCTTTCAAAGTTACCATACAAGTTAAAGCCAATACTTGACTTGTTAAGAGCTCAGTGTGAACTATTATTATAGGGAAGAAGGTAGGAAGGGTCTGGTCACACTTTACATGGGTCCCTGGGTCCCCTCTCCAGCTATTATTAGCTTTCAGGTGTGCATGACTCTCCTTCTCTTGCCTCTGGCTCTCCTGTCACTGAGGACAAGAGCTCTCCTCTATCTAGGCCTATGGAGGCCCAGAAGATCAGAATTGCTTCAGCAGTGCCCCTTGAGATGGTTCTCTAGCCTGACTCCAATTTATGCCCTGGGCCCTAGGGAGAGGTGTTCAGAGAAATCTGGCTTAACTATTCCAACAACAACCTTATGAGACACAGAGTATCTCTCCACTGACTGCTTAGGGAACTGACATGGACTTTATATCTAATTCAAAATTCCCCTGGGAAGTCAGGATGGCTCAGTTGGTTAAGCCTTGCCTTGCAGCCCCAGGGTCTGAGGATTGAACCCTGCCCCGGCCTTTGGGGACCCATATGCTGAATTGGGATGTGCTTCCCATGCCGGAGGCCCCCCACCCACCTGTGTGGAACAAAACCATGTCAAAAACTGATGATGTACAACTATGGAGACTGCTCTGGGCCCTCCCCTTTCTCTCTATCTTTCTGTGTCTCTGTCGAGACAAAACAAAACCAAAACAAACAAAAAAAAAAAAGGAAAGAAATCTTAAGAAAAAAAAACACAAAACTCTCTTGAAGCTGTTATACTTTAAGGACAACCTACCTTTGGGGGATTAAAAATAGTGTAAGATGACATGTAAATTTGGAAGAGTTCTAAAATTCCCTCCTAGCTCTGAAGTTCTTGAGCTTAAAATATTAATGTTCACTTTCCATCTCTTTTCATAGGTAATTACTTTAGTTTGTTCCTTTCAGAGACCCAGAGAAACCACCCTATGTGATCCTTTCTTTGCTGTGGGTAGTTTCTTATTGCACTGCCCTCTCCAAGTCTCTCATTCCAAGCCTTAGAGTATCTGGCAACGAAGTCTAGGAGACCTATGATGATGATTTGGGAAGTCAGGGATTCCCACCCACCAAGCCTAGAACCCACATTTCTTAGCACCATTATTGGGTAGGCCACCTCTGCCATCTGTTCCTGTTTCTGGTAGCTCTCCTGCTATGTTCCCCGTTCTGGGGGTGACAACTCACCAGCACTGTTGGCCTCCGACTCCAGCAGGTGGATGTCATTGCAGTCCGCCAGTGAGTGCTCCAGACAGAGTTGGAGGAATCGAGCCTGGGTGCGGGTGACCCGCTTCAGAAGTGACAGCAGGGCTACTGTTTGCTCACACTCATTCCAGCCCTTGAACCAGCCAGCAAGGATGCCCACCTGGTCTCGGAACATCATGGTGCCAGGCCTGGGGCCAGGGTTGGGGGGACGGCGGTGGCGAGGGCCAGCGCCGTCACATGGTCTCGGTTCCGAGCTCCTGTTACCTCTCCCTTGAAGGCCAGGGCTTGAAGACAGTCCCTGGCGTGGTGGCAATGGGGGGAGGAGGAAACCTGCTCACATTGGGGGAGGTCTTGGTCCAGCCACGCCTCTCCAGGCTCCTGGAAAAGTAAGTAAGGGGGTCAGATAGAATGAAGGAGCTGAAATTAGCCTGATGAGTATATACTGAGACTGTAAGGAGCCCTCATGCCTTCCTCTTCCAGGTTACCTTCTCTAGAATGTGCTGAACTCCTGGGAGAGGTAAAGCCAACACTAGATACTAAACCAATTCTTCTAATCTCCAGATTCAGAGAAAAAGCTTGACTGGAACTCAAGAGACCTACCCTAGACTAAGAAGATGGTGTCCCTCACGTGTTGCTGCTATTGGGCTAAAGGGAGTCAATTTAAAGCAGAGAGTAAGTTGGTAAGATTTTTGAGAAATGGGAAATAGGAGGCCACACACTACGAGAAAAAGTTTGAATTAATGGAGATCTGGCCCCTAAAGCAGACATGTGATCCCTAGCACATACTCTGACCTTGCTGGTCTCTGACCACCTCCTCTGAGAGCTGGACAAAGTGACCACCTACCCGCTAAAAGGACCCTCCGGACTCTACATTATTTAAAATAAGATGCACAAAACTAGGATGTGGGTAAGTGGTGGGGTGGTGAACTCAAGTGGCAATGTCAGGTATGTGGGTAGCTACCTGATCAGTAACTGTTTGGGTGCCTAAGGGTAAGGACATAGGCAGGGCCCTAAGGGTAAGGGTGCAGATAGGGTCATTTTCAAATATCTTCAACAGGCTAGGGGGATTTCACCAACTTCAATCCAGCTCTCCCACTCTGGAAAAGGTACAGTTCTGATATCTAAGATTCTACCTATCTCTACTCTGAGGTAAGGCTTTCCCAGCCCTCTTCTTCATTCCCCTGAAGACGAATTTTGATCCAAGCAAGTCTCCTGTGGCTTGAGAACTCCCCTTGGCTCCCAGAGATCCCAGCTTGTCATCCAGACACCTAAGAGCCAAGAGGATGTCAACCTGAGAAGGGGATTCATCAGAAGTCAAAAACTCCAGAGCAAGAAAGTGTCCAAATTTCTTTTTTAGGTAGTAATAGCATAGGAGCTGTGTCAACTGGGCAGACAACAGGCCTATTCTTCAGTTGATTGGTTTTTGGACACTACTCTGAAACCTTTTTCTAAGTGTCTCCAGCTCTAGGTTTCCACTCACATTTCCTGTCTGTCTTTCTTGTAACCAGTGACCTTGGCACCATCCCCAAACCACATTTGGCTCCACCTCCCTCTGGCTGCCAAGAGGACTGAGAACTTCATACAGAGATTCATTGAACCTGCTGTGCTCAGGTCTTAGGGAGTTACTATCATCTCCCTGAACTTCTATGTTCCTCCTGAGGAGGGCTGTGAGATACACCTGACAATGGTTGTGACTCACCTCACTGATCCTTTATAGGACATCTGAACAGAGCAAACTGGCCTGGCTGTCAATCCCTTTGGATACAAGAGGCAAGTGTGGGGAAAAATGAAACATTGCTCCAAGTTAAACTGGCCCCCAAGAAATCTTTTTAAATATACTTTATTTATTTTTGACAGAGAGAGAGAGAGATACAGAGACAGAGAGAGAACTGAACTGGGGGAGCTCCCAGTTCAGCATATGATTCCGCACGGGCCAGGGCCGGGATTCGATCCCCGGTCCTCAGTGCTGCAAAGTGAGCGCTTAACCCACTGAGCCATCCCGGCTTTCCCAAGAAATCTTTTTAAAAGTGAAATCCTCTCTCTCTCTCTGTCAAAAACAATAAAAATAAAAATAAATCTTTAAAAAAAAAAAAAAGTGAAATCCTCCTTGGCTTAAAATCCTCCACTGACTTCCTATTACACTCAAATAAAATTTCTTATCTGGTCCTACAGGGCAAGACTCCTGTGATTTCTCCATCCTCATCGTGTACCAAGTTCTTTCTTGTTTACTGGAATCTTCTTCCTTCAGACCTATCTATGGCTAGCTCCTACTTGTTATTTATCTCTCCTCAGAGAGATCTTCTCTGACCAATCTAAGGAGTCTCTCTCTCTCAGTCAACTCTATTATGTTAACAGTATTTAATTTATCTTATACACCATATTTTTCTGTGTATAAGATGCTCCCATGGGTAAGACAACCCCTACTTTTCTAACCCAACATTAAGAAATCAACACATGGCTTACTCCCATGTATAAGACAAGCCCAATTTTTGGTCTAACAATTTTAGGCAAAAGTATCGTCTTATACATGGAAAAATACGGTAATTAAACAACCTCACACATCATCTTATTTATATTTGTTGTTTCTTTCTTCCCATCAAAATGCCAGCTAGACAGTCACACAGTGCCCAAAACAGCGACTGCCATATATAATAGAAGATGCAAATATGTATTTGTTCAATGAATAAAAAAGGTGAGGGGAAGCTGGGATGGCTCAGTGGGTTAAGTGCTCACTTTGCAGCCCCAGGGACTGAGGATCGAATCCCGGCCCCGGCCCGTGTGGACTCATATGCTGAACTGGGGAGTGCCCCCAGTTCAGTTCTCACGGGGGTGAGACCCTGGCCCAGTTCCTGCTCTGTGCAGCCCTGTGCCCACCTGTGGAATGAAACTACCGGTATGTGGAAAAACCGATTATGTGCAACTATGGAGACTGTTCTGGGCCCTCCCCCTTCTCTCTGTCTCTGTATCTCTCTCTCTCTGTCAAAAACAATAAAAATAAATCTTTAAAAAAAAAAAAAAGGTGAGCATGGAAGAAGGAATGGCCCACAGGATAGTAAAGAAATTTAACAATCTTGTCCTAAGAGAAAAATTAGAAGGCACTGAGGAAATTTTCCCCAGGGAAAAGGAGATATAGGAGCGTCTGAAGGGGTAGCACACAGAAGAGTTAGATTTATTTACTCTAGAGAAGAACCAGGGTAGACAGGTCTTAGTGAGAGGCAACATGGAATATGGGAAATGTTGAAAGTCCAGAAAATTCAGTTCTAGTCTTGCCCTGGCCACTGATTCACTTTGATTTTTGAGCTAGTTTGCTTCCCTTCTCTAGAATGTGTGAGATAAGGAGCTAGACTGGATCAGACATGACAAATGGGTTTTACCTCAAAGGCTAACTCCAATCAATTGGCAGTGGCTGCCTGGAGCACTGTGGTGAGAAAGATCTTTTTTTTTTTATATATTTTTTTTTTTGTTTGTTTGTTTATTTTATTTATTTTTGACAGAGAGAGTGAGAGAGAGAGAGATACAGAGACAGAGAGAGAACTGAACTGGGGGAGCTCCCAGTTCAGCACATGGTTCCGCACGGGCCGGGGCCGGGACTCGATCCCCGGTCCCCGGCGCTGCAAAGTGAGCGCCTAACCCACTGAGCCATCCCGGCTTCCCCAAGAGAAAGATCTTGAAGAAATGAAGGAATGGGGAATGATTAGTAAATTGGGGCACACTTCATAAATGGGATATTATGTAGCTATTAAAAACATGTTAGATCCTGACAACAAAATGCAAAAAAATAAATAAATAAAAATAAAAACTGACTTGAAGGGATGTCTATAATAAACTGCATAACATACGATGCCATTTTTGTAAAAAGAAAAAACAGCCATATACAAAAATGCTTATATATTTTATATATGAGTATTTATATATATTTGTGTATCGAAAAGTATATAGGATATACCCTAGACTGTTCACAATGGTTACCCTGGAGAGGAATTAATAACACTCTACATAATTTGGCACTATTTCATAACCTAGTTATAACTGAACACGTATTACTTCTGTAATTTTTTTTTAAAGATTATTTTATTGTTTGACAGAGAGAAAGAGAGAAGGAGGGCCCAGAGCAGTCTCCACAGCTGTACATCATCAGTATCAACAATTTCACCCTACAAAGGTAGATGTGGGGCCATGCAGGGCTGGAACCAACCCAGGGGACTCCCGCATAGGAAGTGTAGCCCTGTGAACTGGGGCCTCCCAAATGGGAAGCACACCCCTGCAAATAGGGGGGTAGGGGGCTCCCACATGGGAAGCATGCCTTGGGAAGGAACCAAACTGGGGGCCTCCCGCATTGGAAGCACGCCTCAGTTCAGAATATGCATCCACATGGGCCAGGGCTGGGACTTGATCCCTGGGCCCCAGGGCAGCAAGGTGAGCGCTTACCCTGCTGAGTCATCCCAGAATTTCTCTACTTTTGTAAATTTTTGAGGAATTTAATTAAAAAAATTTAAGGGTGCATTCTACTTCTGGCTCAGTGAGAAAGAGTACTGTCATTGATTATTGGTGTTTATACTGGATGCAGGATGGATGAATGGTAGCTCACAAGTCTGAAGCAATGTTTCCCTTCCTAGCTACAGCATTATGTGGCTTTTAGTCCAGAGGAGACAGCAGCTGCCTCAACATAAGGAATAATTTTTTTTTTTTTAAAGATTTATTTATTGTTTTTGACAGAGAGAGAGAGAGAGATACAGTCAGAGACAAAGAGAAGGGGGAGGGCCCAGAACAGCCTCCACAGTTGCACATCATTGGTTTTTCCACATAGTTTCATTCCACAGGTGGGCGGGGCTGCACAGGGCAGGAACTGGGCCGGGGTCTCGCCCTGGTGAGAATGAACTGGGGGCACTCCCCAGCTCAGCACATGGGTCCGCCCGGGCCGGGGCCGGGACTCGACCCTTGGTCCCCGGGGCTGCAAAGTGAGCGCCCAACCCACCGAGCCACCCTGGCCCCCCCTTAAGGAAGAATTTTAAAATAATTTATCTGTCCAAGAATGGAACTGGCTGCCATGTGAGGAGGTAATAAGCTCTCTGGCTGCTGGAAGTGGTCAAGCAGAGGCTCGATGAACATCCCTTGGGAGTGGGAGGGATTCCTTCACTGGGTGGCAATTCATAAGACAGAAGGACATGTTACTATTTCAGAGGGAACACTGTGACAGGAGGTTAGATATGCCAACAGCATTTACGGCAAAAGTGACTAAATCCACAAATAGACCAGAGTTGTGCACACTTTCCCATAAACTATTTTACTGGGTTGTTATTTTCCCTAAGCAATACCACTGTGCCCTGCAAATAGATTACTGACTAAACATTTATCCAGCTTCTTCCTTCAAGCCAAATGCTAGAAGCGAAGCCTTGGGATGGTGGGGTCTCAAACATGATGCTTACAAGACCAGGTTTTAAACAAAGCAGGCTCGTGAAGACTATGGTGAGCTATAAAGCACTACCTCGTCTAAAGGGAGAAGTCACAGTTTAGCTCTAATCAACTGCTGCCACGTAGGTCTAGTATTGTTAGGTCTTAAGTTTTTTTAAGAGGAGCTAGAAATCTGGAATTTTAAATACAATTCCCTATTTTTAAATATTGAAAATTAATTCACATTAGTATAGTAACAATGAACCACTATACAGAAGAAATAAAGCCTGTGCAGCCTGTGGTCCTTTGATCAGAAGGACACACACTGGAAAAAGACTGGAAGTCTGATAACTGTCCCTCTCTTGGGCCTCTCTGGTTCACACCTTCAAGCCACCCCCTGTTCAGGGAACATGACTGACAGAATCTAGTGCCCAAGGATGGCTTAGACAGTCCTCAGTAAACACTGGGGCTTTAACTAACAGTTTTAAGAATGCATTGTTTAAAAAAATCATCCCTTGGCTCAGTGGGTTAAACGCTCACTTTGCAGTGCTGGGGATCGAGGATCGAATCCCGGTCCCGGCCTGTGCGGACCCATGTGCTGAACTGGGGAGTTCCCTCAGTTCAGTTCTCTTTCTGTCTCTGTCTCTCTCTCTCTCTCTGTCAAAAACAATTAAAAAAAAAAAAATCATCCCTAAAGGTAGGGTTCCTATATTTTGGACAGGAGATGCTGCTGGAATCTTTGGTCTAGATGGTGACTGGAGAGGACTAGATAACGTTCTTCCATCAAAGGGCTAGAGGGTCCTAGCTACCTCCTATCCTGGGTTATTTGGCAGCAGTAAGAAAGGAAGACCTGGGTTGGTGACATAGGACAGGGAAAAGGCATCAGCACTGACTACTCCAAGGAATCTTATTGTGATAGCATCTTACTGTGATGAATTCTGGTGCATTTGTCTGCCAAACATCCACTTCTATCTTCTTGTACCAGTCCCATAAGTTCCCTTTGGAGAATTAACTGTCTTTCTTAGATCCAGGAGTAGGCAAGGAATAAAGCCTGGACAAGGAAAGTACTCCCAAACTTTTGCTGGAACTAGTGGGGAAAATAAGTTCTTAGGGTGGCTCAGATTACACATCTCCTGATACTACCGGTTGCCACTTCAACTACCTCACAGCAAGATTCTACCTTAGAATGAAGCCAACACAGATGAAGGCAGTCAAGAGATGAGGGAAAAAGGGAGACCTGTTGATATCATTTGAAGACCTGGATCTAGTTAGCTGGAAGACTCCCCAACCAATCTTCCCACCCCAGAGTTTTCAGTTACATGGACCAATAAATTTCTTTTTGGCTGAGGCCAGTATGTGTTGGGTTCTACCACTTAAAATTGAAAAAGCCTTAACTGCTCCTACACAACAGAATTCATCACTGCTCTGGTCTCTTTGCCCTCATGTCACCAAAAATGACTCCCTGTCTTTGAGGAAAGACATGAAAGGGGAACCCCTACAGTAGTCTTCAAATACCCCCAAAATATTGCTGCCACATTTGGTCTCTAAGGGACCATGTAATCTTCTTAGGAAGCATCTACCAACCCTGGATGGTAAAAACTGGAGGCAAAAGTTGGCTAAGAGGTTCCAGGAAAAACTGCCCACTAGGCTCCTTCATTGGCCCAAAGAGTGAGAAATGGCCCACAGATAGGAGGCACCTTTGGAAGTCAATTCAACTCATTCAGAAGCAGCACTGTGGAGTCAGTCAGATCTGGCTAAAACCTCTGATCTCCTGCTGATACTTACTTGCTATGTTGACCTTTGGCAAGTAACAGTTTCTTCCTTAGTGAAACTTGTAAGAATAAAATGAAACAATGTATATAAAAATACCTAGCATGGTAGCATGTCTTTATATATCATACATTAAGTTCATGTGCTAGACACTACACTAACAACTTTCCATGGATGAGTTCATTTGATTCAAAACTATATATTCTATATCTCATATGTGTACAAGGGCTGTCCAGAAAAAAAATCCAGCCACACATGCCTCTCTTTTTCATATTACATGGCTGGCTACTTTCCGAGTAGCCCTCATATTAATACTATCCACATTATATAGAGAAACTGAGGCAGAGAATCTTAAGTCACTTATCCAAGACTACACACAGATAAGATTTTCAAGGCCAGGCAGTCTGGCTTTAGAACTCTTGCTTGTTCCTGAGAATAATGCTACCATTTCCTGTAAGTTCCCTTCCACTGCCTAGAAAGTTGGGCTAAGTGGTATCCCCTTTAAATGGATAAATAAGGGAGTCCTATTAGCCTTCCTAACCATTCTTAGCCCTTCTATAACACCCACCCAGGCCTCTGAGGAACTCACACTTCATAGACAAGGTAATAAGCTAGTTACCTAAGGTGAACTCATTATCCTGACCTGAGAATAGGACAATGTCAGAAACCAAGGAAAGCCAACTTCTCTCTTAAAAACCAAACATTATTTTCAGAAACTCCTGGAATATGCATACAAAATATGTATATTATTGCCTGTCAAGAATGAGGCTTTTGTATGAATGGTCCTGGAGAAGGGAGGGAGGTGAAAAGCCAGACATAGCCTTCTGGAAGATAAAATAGTATAGAGAGATCTGGGAAACCCTGGAGTAGATAAAGAATAAGCTGGTTCTCCCCACCCTCAGTTTCTTTAATTCCTCCCACCTCTAAATATGTGACCCTTTTCCTCTAAACTATCATTGGCTCTTTTTTCATATACGTATCCTCTCACTTGGAAATGTAATCAATTTCCGTAGATTCAACTACCTTTCTTTTTTCAATAGAATTTTTTTATTTTTTGTTTTTGACAGAGGGAGAGAGGGAGAGAGAGAGAGAGAGAGAGAGATACAGAAGACACAGAAGACAGAAAGATAACTGAACTGGGGGAACTCCCCAGTTCAGCACATGGGTCCGCACGGGCCGGGGCTGGGATTCGATCATCGGTCCTGCAAAGTGAGCGCTTAACCCACTGAGCCATCCCCGCTTCCCCTCAACTACCTTTCTATGGACAACTTAGTATTTCTTGAGTCATCTTTGACTCCTTTCTTGTCCATAAGATCTACTCATCAGGTCTTGATAACTTTTTTTCTTTTTTTAAAAGATTTATTTTATTGTTTTTGACAGAGAGAGAGAGAGAGAGAGAGAGAGAGAGAGAGAGAGAGAGAGAGAGAGAGAGAGAGAGAGAGAGAGAGAAGGGGAGGGCCCAGAGCAGTGTCCATAGTTGTAAGTCATCAGTTTTCAACAGTTTTGTTCCAGACAGGTGGGCGGAGGCTGTGCAGGACAGGAACTGGGCGGGGGACCTCCTGCATAGGAGGCACGCCTCTAGAGCAAGGGGCCAATCCAAGGGACAAGAACCAAACTGGGGGCCTCCCACATGAAAAACACACCCCAGTTCAGCATATGGGTCCACATGGGCCGGGGCCAGGATTCAATCCTTGGTCCCAGGGCCTACAAAGCAAGGGCGTAACCTGCTGAGCCATCCTGGCTTCCCCACTGATAACTTTTTTAAAAGATTTATTTTTATTGTTTTTTTGACAGAGAGGGAGAGACAGACTGAGAGAGACAGAGAGAACGGAGAGGGCCCAGAGCAGTCTCCATAGTTGTACATCACTAGTTTTCGGTATGGTTTCATTTCACACAGGTAAGTGCTGGGCTACACAGGGCAGGAACTGGGCCAGGGGCCTCCCATGCCCCAGCAAGAACCAAACTGGGGGCCTCCTGCATGGGAAGCACAGCCCATTTCAGCATATGGGTAGGCACAGGCCAGGGCTGGGATTTGATCCTTGGACCCTGAGGCTGCAAAGTGAGCACTCAACCTGCTGAGCCATCCCGGCTTCCCTAGGTCTTGACAACTTTTTTCTTAATGTTAGATAAACATGTCCCTCTTTTTATTCCCCAAAACTCAAGTGGCTCTGAAACCAGACTTTCTGGGTTGGAAATATAACCCTACCACTTACTACCTTTCTTAATCTGGGAAGGTGATTCCACATTGCTATGCCTGTTTTCTCATCTGTAAAATGGGTTTAATAATAGTACCTACTGTCATAAGAGTTGTGAGGCATAAATACTCTCATTATAGTTGTTAGCTATTATCATCTTGGATTCCTCTCTTTCTCCGATGCTATCAAGTCCTGTTTTCTCTATATCCAAAACGTATCTGCTTCTCTTCATTTTTACTACCACTACTGTTTAAGTCACCATCCTTTATCATCTGGACAAATGTATTTACTACCTCCTAACTTGCCTCCTGCTTCCTTTCTTGTTCCTTTTTCCTTGCAGAAATCAGTGAACTTGCTAAAAAGAAAAAAAGATCAGGGGAAACTGGATGGCTCAGTGGGTTAAACGCTCACTTTGTAGCGCTGGGGACCGGGGATCGAATCCCGGCCACGGCCACGGCCTGTGCGCAACCATGTGCTGAACTGGGAGCTCCCCCAGTTCAGTTCTCTCTCTGTCTCTGTATCTATCTCTCTCTCGCTGTCGAAAAACAATTAAAAAAAAAAATATTAAAAATAAAAGAAAAAAGAAAAAAAAAGATCATATCATATTACTGTCTTGCTTTAAAAATCCTCTAATGGCTTCCCAATCCTCTGAAATAAAAATGTAAACGCCTTACCATGGTCCACAAGTCCCCACATAATTTGACCTCTGTCAACCTCTCCAACCCCGTTCTTTTTGCCTTACTTATGCTCCAGCCACACTGGACTCCTTGCTGTTCCTTGAACACATCGCAGGGTTTTTGCTGACTGCTTTGCCTAAAATGCTCTTCCCCAGATCATTACATGGTTGGTTCCTTCTCATCAATCAGATCTGGGTTCACATGTGCACCAAACTTCTTCATCTCCCCAGTAGGAAGGAGTCTTTGGTATGATATCATTGTCAAAAGGTATTTCTTCAAAGACTACAGCTTTTCCAGAAATGCCTAGACCAGGGGTGTCCAATCTTTTGGCTTCCCTGGGCCACAATGGAAGAATTGTACCACACAAAACACATTAAATTAATGATAGCTGATGAGCTTAAAAAAAATAAATAAATAAAAGGGGGGGGCAAAAAGTTTTCTAATGTTTTAAAAGTGTTTACAAATTTGTGTTGGGCCATGGGTTGGACAAGCTTGACCTAGCTAGACTATAAGATCCCTCAAGTGAAGGGAATACTGTGGCTGTATTATTAACTGCTACATTTTCAATTCTTTGCATAGCACCTGGCATAACAAATCCTCAATAAACATCACTGAAAATTTCTCCACCTTGCAGAAGTCCTTTCTCCACATGTAATAATGCTTAATTAGAATGCCCTATACCAGATCATCGAAGTGGTGCCTTCTCATCTTTCAGGTTATCAGGCTCAACAATCACCTCCTCAAAGATGCAAATTCCGACCTTGTGTATAGTGGCCACCCCCACCCTCTTTCACACTACTGTTTTCTTTCATAGCACATATTACTACTTGATTTCTTTTGTTTGCTTATAAGAAATCCATGAGCTCCATGAGTTCCAAGACCCTGTTTCATTCACTGCTGTATATCCAATACCTAGAAAAGTACTTTCACAAATTATTTATTTACTAGAGACACTTAAGACCTGAATGCTCTAGTAGTCTATACACTACTTTTCTGTGACTTGCCTTCAATCAGGTTCTATTCAATAAATCTGCATAAAAACAAACAAAACTCTACTCATCGTTCTCTATTAACTTTCTTCCAAAGTGCTGAGTCCTGGAAACTCAAAGATAGGGTAGGGAAATGAATTCCAGTACTTTTGGATTCCTCTACCCTGAAGCTACCACCAAACCAAGACTATTGTCTTATTCCTGTCTCTCCCAATGAGAACCCAAAGGAAAGTCTGATTGGGTCAGACCAGCCATAAAATTCTCTCTGGATCCAAACAATAGACTGGAGCTCAGGAATGGTGAGGAGGGGAATTATTATCAATACAGTACTCAGAAAGGTCATGGAATGGAACCACAGTCCTACCTGGCTAAGCAAGCAAGATTTTCAGGTTAAAGATCCCAAAACATGTCTCTAAGGATCTTCTGTCATCATCTCACATTTATTCAGGGAAAAAATTGTTCTCAAACTGGGGCTCTCAGGAAAGAGCTTTTCCCATTGATGTTAAGGAGGTAAGATTTAAGCCTGGGGTTGCTGAGGGCCACCTTTGTCACCACAAAGCAGAAACTTGTTGAGGATGAAGCCAAGTCAGTGGAGAAATGGGGAGAGGTTACTAGGAGATTATTTGAACCTCTGAATACAGCTAGGTCCAAAGAAGCCATCCTAGCGCTAGACTTTTTGGTTAACATGAGCCAATTATTTTTCATTTTTCATTACATTAGTTGGAGCAGCTAAGGTTCTGCCACTTATATCTTCAGAGTCCTGGCTGACATAAATTAAAAATAATTATTTATTTCTTTTGCTAACACTGAGAACTTATGTGCAGCTTTGCACTGTTCTAAGTACTTTATATGTATTAACTTATTTAATCCTTATAATAATTTTATGAAGTAGGCTATCATCATCTTCACTTTTTAGCCTGGAAAATGAGAACCAGAGAAATGTCATGGGTCACAAAACTGCTAAGTGATGATGTGGGATGCAAATCTTGTCTGGCTCCAGAGTCTGCATACTTAACCACTACACTATAATGCCCACTGTTCCCAACCCTATCTGAACAAAAAACTCTACTCTGACTCCAGACACTATCATCTTGGAATGGACAGGTCCCAGAGAGCTTCTATTTGTGCCACCTGTCCTCAATTTCATCCTTTGTAAAATGAGGATAATTATAGTTTTATCTACCTCACAGGGCTCCTGTGAATGAGATGAGACAATACATGTAAAGCACTTAAAACAGTGACTGCCAGATAATAATGACTCGATAAACAGTAGTCATTAATATTATTACTCTTTGGGTCACTAAAGTACAGCTGGCAAATACATGGCAGATAGAAGAGATCTCTTTTCTTTTACCTGTCCTTTGGGGAAGAAAAGAGATGCCATGGGTAAGAGATAAAGAGGTTTTCTTTCTTTGACCCACTGCATAAGCTATTTCCTCTGCCTGGAAGGCTACTCATTGTCCCAACTCCTGTGGAACATGACCCAACACAAATACCACCTTTTCTATGAAGTATTTACAGATAAAATGCTCCTTCTCTTACTGCTGAATTTCCACAACATATAATTTGTACCTCATATTCTGCCCCATGTACCTGCCCAACCCCTCTCCTGTACTGTGAGTTCCCTGAAGGCAGGCACCAGTGTTTACTAGGTGGTCTGTTTCCTCTTCTCAACCCCAGAGATAAACAGAATCTCTTGGAGAAAGTTGAGAGCCTTGTAGAGAGCTGAAAAGCCAACCGGGGCGGGGTGAAGCAAATCATCTGGAATAGGACTTGGGTAGCTGAGAAACAGAAGAAAGCACAAAAAAAAGTCTCATGAATAGGAGCAGGTAGGGCTGACAGGACAGGCAAAAGGGGTTAGGTAGAGAAACTAAAGGAGGGGAGAAGAAAGGATGGGGCAAGAAAGCATGTTGAACCTGAATGGGGAGTGAGATCTGAGGAACTTAGAGATTTCTGGCCAAACACAAGAAGAGCTGCCCATTCTCCAATGGTTTCCAGTAACTTACAGAGGGCAGATTTCATCTTGTGGGATTCAGAGAACAAGGCACATCTCAATACTTTTTAAACTCCCAGGCCAGGGAAGCGGGGATGGCTCAGTGGGTTAAGCGCTCACTTTGCAGCCCTGGGGACCGAGAATCAAATCCTGGCCCCGGCCCGTGCAGACCCATATGCTGAACTGGGAAGTGCCCCCAGTTCGGTTCTCACTAGGGCGAGACCCCGGACCAGTTGCTGCCCTGTGCAGCCCCACGCCCACCTGTGGAATGAAACTATGTGGAAAAACAATGATGTGCAACTATGGAGACTGTTCTGGGCCCTCCCCTTTTCTCTCCATCTGTGTGTGTGTGTGTGTGTGTGTGTCTCTCTCTCTCTCTCTCTATCAAAAACAATAAAAATAAATCTTTAAACTCCCAGGCCAGTGAGGGTGAGTGGCCAAGTACATGAAAAACTAAAGGAAAGAATATGAGTACTGCTATAAGAAGTACAATGGAGGGCTCTGGTCAGTAAGAAAGAATGAATGAAAATATATGCAGGTGCCTTAAGGGGAGAGTACCTTTGTGAAGGACAGATGAGGAATAAATGAGAAGAGCTGGACATGTGTGTTCAAGGAGGTAGCAATTTGAAGCAGAAGTATCAAAGGCTGGTGGATGGTGTAGAGGGGAAGCCAGAAGGAAAAAGTGCTGAGGAAGATCTAAAGGAACTATATGAAGGTAGAATGTGAAGTAATTGCTAAGAGCGTGGGGCAACCTGTGGAGAAGCCAGAAGCCTTCTGAGGAAGGTAAGGAGTCTTTCTGGAAGATGGGTACTTCACAAAGGGTACTCCCACAAAAATGGAGGTGGGAAGTAGGGCACAGAGGCACACCCTGAGGCATCTTTTGAGGGCTTTCTATGGGAAAAAGGAAATCCTTCTAGAGGACAATAGTTCTCAAATTTGAGCATACATCAGAATCACCAGGAAGGTCCCTAAAAACAGACTGCTGAGTCCAACTACCAGGTTTTCTGATTCAGTAGGTGTAGGCTGGGACTCTAGAATTTGCATTTCTTTTTTTTTATTTTTTTAATTTTTTATAGAGTATAGAGTATATTTATAGAGTAATTGTTTTATGTTCAGTGCATATTTATTTCTATTTTACTTTTGACAGATAGAGAGAGAGACAGAGACAGAGACAGTTAGAGAACCAAACTGTGGGAACTCCCCAGTTCAGCATGTGGGTCCTGCCTGGGCCGGAGCCGGGATTCGATCCTCGGTCCTCGTGGCCTCAAAGTGAGCGCTCAACCCGCTGAGCCGTCCCGGCTTTTCCCAGAATTTGCATTTCTAACAAGTTTCCAGGTGATATAGATGCTGCTGGTCCAGGGACTACACTTTAAGGAGCACTGCTGTATGGGAAGATTCTTTAGTGAGGAGGCCTTCAAGGGAAAAGGAAGGTGGCTTCTGAAAGGAAAATGAGGGGGAGTCCTCAAGTGGTCTCTAAGAAAGGTGTTAAGAGTCTCTTGATCTCTGAAAGAGGGAGTGAGTCTATGAGGATGGAACCTTAAAAAAAAAAAAAAAAAAAAAGGTCTGGGAAAGGTTTCTGAGGGTTGGGATTTCAGGGCTAAAGGTGTTTCTTGAGAAACTTTTTATTAAAAGAGGGACAGAGAGCCTCTGGGGTGGGGGTCGTTTGGAGGATGTTGGGGGACTATGAAGGGATAATGCAGGAAGGAGACTCAGATTTGTGAGGGATCTCTAAGTTGATTCCAGAGGAAAAAGAAAAGAGGAGATGCAAAGGTATAAATATGCATTCTAAAAGGGGTAAATCTGATAGGGTCCTGGATAAGGTTTCTTGGGAATATAAGAGGGGGAATCTGAGGGAGAGTTCTGATGAAGTCTCATGAAGCTGGGGTTCAGGTTGTTGATACAGGGCAATTTTGGAGAAAATTCTTTAAAGAATGGGGAGGTATGGTCTTCTGAGATCTTACGTACACTGGAACAGGGTAACAGGAGTCTTTATAGGAACAACTCCTCTGAGTCAAGTACTCAAAAAGGGTATATGAGGAAGGTGGGTCTTCTGAGGGGAATGTGGGAATATCAGAATAGTTTTTTCAGAAAGAATTCTGGGACTACCTAGGAGCAGGAGTGCAGAGAGTTACTTTGGGGTAAGACTGGCAGTGGCAGGGGTGAGAGTTGTCTTCTACAGAGGGTTCTAGAGGATTTGGGGAAAACTGTGAGGGAGAGATCAGGGAGTAAAATCTCCAGGAAAAGTCTCTTAGTAAGGCAGGAGGTCTCTGAGTGGTGACTCAAGGGGTTCGCGG
>PVKE010001084.1:0-110114 GCA_004027555.1 Craseonycteris thonglongyai
TCCCCCAGTTCAGTTCTCTCTCTGTCTCTGTATCTCTCTCTCTCTCTCTCGCTCTCTGTCAAAAACAATAAAAAACAAAAACATAAAAAAATAAAAAAATTAAAAAAACACAATTATAGCTTCACAAATTCAACCTGTCTTACCCCCGAGATTAAAGAGGCTGTTGCATTTTGTTGCAATAAAAAATAACATGTGGCCTTTAAATTTTATTTATTTATAGTTATTTATTTATTTATTTATTTTAAAGGAGGCTATTAACTATTTTTTGTTATAACTTTATTTCTTTTTGAAAAAATTATTTTCTTGTTTTTGAGAAGAGAGAGAAAGAGACAGAGAGAAGGGGGAGGGCCCAAAGCCGTCTCCATAGTTGCAGGTCATCAGTTATGACACCGTTTCATTCCACACAGGTGGACGTGGGGCTGTGCCAGATCATGAGGCAAGAGCTCAACCGCTGAGCTAACCAAGCGTCCCCTTAAATTTACTTTTTTCATGTTATTTTTAAGGTCTCTAGAGTATAATTAGAAGAGTATCAAATCAATATAGTAGGGCAGAAAAATTAATAATGAATTAATTGTGCTTTCTGTCTGGACTTCCATTGTCAAGACTGCACAAATGCCTGGTGTTCTTATCGAAGAGTCTAGTACGTGAACCCAATGCATCAGGTTCACGCGGCATCACACATCACACTGGAGACACCAACAACATTGGAAGTGTGAGTATTGTTACGTGTCAATGGCCGTGCATTTCAATCGACAATTAGTTCTGGACTTGAAACATACAATTTAGGTGTTTTCTAATAATTTTCAGTACAAGATTTTACCTTGGACGTTTACGTTTGTTTCAAAAACAAACTACAGTTTGAACCATGGCTCCCTGTGCTCTTCCACTGCCACCGCCGCCGATATAAAAACCTCGTCAAATAAACATTTAACAAAACAAAACCCTGAGAAATCTATCTCTGGCCATGTTCTTTAATAAAAGAAAACTACATATATTAACAAAGAACTCTATGCAATCTTACCGAGGCAAAGATAGAGTTCTGCGGGGCAGGTTTTCTCTTGTTAATATGAACTGGTTAAATAAAAATATCTATGGCAACACCAACATATGAATTCCAGATGTACCACCAAAGAGCCTGCTGGTAAACAAGATTTTCTATCTACGTTCTACCAAGCGCAGTGATGCTGAATAAATGGAGAAGAGGAAGCCCTTATCCTTTACTTTGTTTTCTTCATTTAAAAAAAATTTTTAGACTTTGGTCTTAAAACTTTATGGTCTGTTTTTTAAATAACTGATAGCTGTATCATTCAACAATGAGCTTTTTCTGCTTGCACGGTAAACAAATGGCTGATTTTGTGGTGAAACATGAACATAAAATTTGCCATTAGTGACACTGAGTACAGTCACCGTGTTGTGAACCATAACCCCTAATTCTGGAACCTGTTCATCCTCCCAAAATGTAACTCCACCCCCATGAAGCAGCCACTCCCCCACCAGCTTCTCTGACTTCGTCTCCCTCCATTCTTTTCCTACTCCTTGCTCTGGAAATATATTTATTTCCTGGTTTAATAGTTAATGCTTTAATGTAATGACACTACGTATATGACTGATTTACTCATAAATTTAAGGCTTTTGCATAATAATAATGCACCCCTATTGGGTACCCCTATTATTCTAATATTGTTCTTTCTGACAGAGTCAGAGAGTTCTTGTAGGGCTCTTTCATTTTTCTTGATTCTCATTTCCCTTTCTTCTTCCCTCTGTGACATATCCATGTTTCTATCTTTGATTGCACTCATTCTTTCCTCTAGCTGGTCAGCCCTGTTTCCCAGGCTAGTCAGTTCTTTTTTCATCTCTCCCATGATTCCTTTCATTTCAAGGAGTTCCTTTTGGTTCTGCTCTAACTTCTCAATTTTATTGGCCAAGTACTCAGTTTGCTCAGAAAATTTCTTTCCCACACCCCTTTCCCCCACCCTTGGCAAGTGCTAGTCTGCTTTCTGTCTCTATGGATTTACCTCCTCTGTCTGCACAGTTCGGATGAATGAAATCATACAATGTGATGGGGTCTTTCGTGTCCAGCGTCTTCCACCGAGTGTTACATTTTCAAGACTCATCTGGGTTCCAACACATATCAGAACTTCATGCCTTTTTATGGCTGAGTATCATTCCATGGGGTGGATATATAGGTACCCCCAGCTTTCTGAAAGTTCATCTTAGGCCACTTTGCTTTCCCTAGGGACCTACATTAGTCCCTGTTTTTGCTCACCAAAACACATCTGTAGAGGATTTGTTGCTTTTATGCAAAAAGGCAAGAAGTGAAAATAGCGCACTGCGTTTGCTTTGCAGGGAACCTTCGTACAGGCAGCTGCACCTCGAGCACCGACTTTGGCCCCGCAATCTCCCTCCTGGGCAACCGCACTCAGCATCTCAGCATCGAGCGGCCATAACTTTTTGAGCTGAGCCTATGAGCATCTGTGCTTTATCTCAATTTATTTTGTGCATCTGTTAGCAAGATGTGTCCTAAGGCTTCTTAGCTTTATGCCATTTGGGCTTCACAAAGGGTCCCATAGGAATGCTCTGCTTTGGGATAGCAGGGTAAACCGTTACCACATTTTGTTTATCCATTCAGCAGATGATGGATATGAGGCTTGTCTCCACCTTTTGGTTATTGTGACAAATGCTGCTATAAACAGTTGTATATAAGCTTTTTCCATATGTTCTAAAACTTTTCCACAAAGATACATAGGAATTGTCCCACATGCTATCAAAAGACACATTATTATTATGCAAAAGCCTTAAATTTATGAGTAAATCAGTCATATACGTAGTGTCATTACATTAAAGCATTAACTATTAAACCAGGAAATAAATATATTTCCAGAGCAAGGAGTAGGAAAAGAATGGAGGGAGACGAAGTCAGAGAAGCTGGTCAGGGTCAGTTCCTGTAGAGATTTGTAAATCGTAGTGAGGAGTTTGGGTTCTATTCTAAGAATAACAGGAAGTCCTCAGTGACAGCGGAGGGCACACCCTTCTCACATGCGTCTGGAATATTCTCCAGATGGACCCTATGTTAGGTCACTACACAAAATCTCTATAAATTTCAAAAGATTGAAATCAGACCAAGAATCTTCTCTAATCACAGTGGAATTAAACTAGAAATCATTAACAGAAGGAAAACTGGGAGATTCACAAATATGCAGAAATTACATAATAATATGCTTTTAATAACCAATGGGTCTAAGATAGGCTGACCGTATTTCTGGGAGACAGAAAAGGGATGTTGGGATGACAAAAAATGGGACAGAGTTATGTAATATTCCATATTTGTGAAAAAAGTAACACAATAACAAAAGTTTCACTACCTGAACATATTGGGCTAACAATTATTCTTCAGTGACAAGAACTCATGCAAAAAGAGATAGAGGTGGATGGTTATTTCACCCCAATTGTACTATGAATATTTCTCTGATCAAATCATCTTGAGCAGCACATTGTGGTCTTTCTGAATACACCAAAGAGAAAACAAGGATTGAACATCCCAACTGCTATCACAAGCGGGTGTATGCTAATGTCCCACTGAAGAGTTCACAGGAATAAAAAAAAAAAATGAGTCTGAAAAGTGTGAATCAAACTGAATGAAGGGAAGAAAGAATCTGCATGGGTGAAATGATGGTAGAAACAACAGTAAGACTCAGGGTCACTGCATCCCACACTCCTAACCTGATGGAAGCAAATAGCCAGGGGAGCCCGTTCCGTAGCTTGTGCATCAAGACCCTCCTGGCTCCCACACGCTGAATGGGGCTTAGTGACTGTGTCTTGGATTCACCTTCATTGCAGACGAGCAAGGGGGCTGCGTCTGACCAACTAGCTCAAGGAGCCAGCCCTGACTGGATAAAGTAAATGGGACTTCCTCTTTCATCGCACTAGTAGTTTACTGCATGCACTGATTAGCATACAGCCTTATGATAAACAGCTATGTTTCTGGCCAGACCTCTCCGTTTACCAGCACCTGAACTAGTAAACACTGGCCAGATTCTCTTCTTGCATCCGTCGCAAGTATAGTCAGTTGTGCCCACCGAGAACTGAAAGTTCATCTTGCCAGATCAGCGTTCATACATCTCCCGGCGCTGAGCTTCTGAGCTAGTTTCTGAGTTTCTAGTGCTCTAAACTGTTCTTATTCTCCTTTTTGAATGGACACCCCATCAGAAACAGTTCAGCTATGCAAGCATGTTTCCTTTGTTGAGCAGTGCTGTGCTATTCGTTTATAACTACAGAACTCCTGAGTGCGGGCCCTTCCGGGCAGTCCTTTTGTGATTTCAGTGCAAGTGAACCAAGGCAGACCCTGAAGGTAGCCCAGCATGCTTTCTTTCAATGCTCATAGAGCGAATCGCAAAGTCGTTTCCTTATAAGCAGAACCCACACCTAAGAAGGAGACTTTTGTGCCTTTATTTCCCACTTGGTCGAGTTGTATCTAAGGGCTAAGTGAGTGCAAGTAAAACGAAACGTAAAAGGTGAAAGGCTATCCCCAGAGCCAGGGAAATCCATAGTATGGTGCAGTGGCATCCACGGCTCTCTCTGACTGTGGCATTACGGGATGGAGGTTACTTAGGTTACTTAGAGCAGCACAGAGCAGGGGCCTGAGGACCTTGGACCTCCAACTTTACGGCAATTCTGACTTCATTCCCGTTTTGCTCTGGGCTGCCCGCCTATCACTGTTTATTGCCATTCTTAGCCTGTTACCATGTTCATTAGGAAGAAACCAGGAGGAAACTGTTAAGTCCTTTCAATCTTGAAACTGGGAGTCAGGGAGAGGGAGTGAGGGGGCTATGATCACAGCCAACCCTTCACAACGCGGGTGGGAACTGCGTGGGCCCACTTATGTGCAGAATTTTTTTTTCAGTAAATGCCTGGATTGTTTTACATCCGCAGTCGAGAGCCCGCAGATGCGCGGGGCCGACGGTATGCATTGATCCACGGCCAGTTTACACGGGGAACGTGAGCACCTGCCGACTCTGGTACCCCTGGGGGGCCCTGGAACCCGTCCTGCATGGATACAACTCAGTTCTGGGGGAGTCACAAATTATACTCATCTTCCTTGGAAAGATGTCTATTCAGGTACTCTGCCCATTATTATTTTTTTTAATTGGGTTGTTTCTTTGTGGTTGAATTGAAAATGTTAAGAATAGAGCTACCATATGGCCCAGCAATCTATCTTCCGGGTATCTACCCGAAAAAATGGAAAACACTTATCTGTCAAGGTACATGCCAGTGCTGCTTTGAAAACCAATCTCTCTGCGTCCTCGGGCCTCTCTCCCTCCCCTTCCCTTCAGCCACTTGCTTGGTTCTGGCTCATCACCTCCTCCTCTACGGCAGAGCCTCCTCATGGGCCGGCATTAATGTCCCAAACTGACCCCAGGGACCTGTCTGCACCACAAAGTATTGGCTGGAGCTGCCTACGAAATACATGTAAAGACAAAGGGTGGGTTCTGGGAGCCATAACCTTTCATGCTTTGCCACCCCCCCCCCCAACACTAGCAGGGAGACCCCAGGGGCAGGGAGAGAACAAATCTTCCCAGGGTACGGATGTGGCTGAGCACAGGCATGGCTCCTGGGGTCAGGGGACAGGAAGGCGCTGTGACGTGAACCGAAGACCTGGCCATATCCAATTGTCACCCAAGGACACCGGTAACTAAGGTTCCTTAGTGACTGTTGACTCTGCTATCCACAGTGAGGGGCAACACTTTTTAAAAAATTTCTTTAAATTTGGTTTTGGGTTTATTAGTACGAAATGTGAATGTTTCTATCCAGAAAATGAAAATTCACTGTATTTATGAGGCATTGAACTGAACAGCTGTATTTCCTCTCGACAACACAAAATGATAGATGGACGAGATAAAGAGTTTTCCAGGCTTCATGACATGTATGTAATTGAATGTGCCATCAGAAATGCAATAATAGGGGGGGATGCAGGGATAGCTCTTGGCTGAGCATTTGCCTCCCAAGTGCAAGGTCTGGGGTTCAATTCCTGGCCCCGGCCCTGCCCTGTGCAAAACTGTATGCTAAACTGCGCACAACTGGCAACTACCAGGAGGGCTCGTGGGTGATGGTTCTCGCCTCCCATGTGGGAGGCCCTTGGCATAGTTCCTGCCCCACGCAGCCCCACATCCACCTGTGTGCAATGAAACCACGTCACCACTAATGATGTACAACTATGGAGACTGCTCTGGGCCCTCCACCCTTCTTTCTTTCTCAAAAACAATAAAATAAGTCTTAAAAAAGAAAAAAAGAAATGCAATAATGAACCTAAAGGGAAATGGGATTTAAGGGTGCGCAGCAGCCAGGCGATGGGATTGGAGCAGGTGTGCTGAGAGGCTGAGCATGCGGAGGAGTCAGGAGTGCTCTTTAAGAGAGGTGCTGGGTGAGGGACCAGGTCTTCAGGCCAGCGACAGCGAGGAGGGAGCAGTGAGAGGTGGTGAGATTGAGCTGAATGGCTGGAGCTCAGAGGGCATCCCGAAGCTCCGCCTCGGCCTGTAGAAGCATTAGGAGTGGGAGCATCATAGGTAGGGGCCCATCTGGCTGAAGGTCGCAGTAGCTGAGACTTAGTAAATGACATAACGACTGTTCTTCATCTTGCTTCCAGATCACTTGGCCTAGAGATCTGTTTTCCACCAGGATTGTACAGGTCAAATATGATCGGGCCTGCCCTTTAGAAAAGAAGAAAGACGAGAAGACAGAGAAGGTAGTTGTCACAGGGGAGTGGCTGGCGAGGCAGGAGGTGAGGGACAGGTGAGGTTGGGATCCACTAGAGATTTTTACCACCATGTGCTGTTCAGAGAAAGTCTGTGATGCCAAGAGCGAGCTCACTTCCCTAGCTTTCTCTGTGGCACGTTGGTAGATTGTTTAAGTATAACTGTTTGGTACATGTCATTACAATAAACACCCTCATTAACATTAAAAAAAAAAAAGATAATCCGTAAAATGGCAGCCGATCGTCTACAGTATTTCTCTGAAGATACGACAAAGTAAAAGAATGTTTTTCCTGCTTTCAAGGATGTCGTTCTTCTTTTTTTATTATCCCACAGTCCTATACGGTCTTGCTGTGTTTATGGAGCTGACGAAACAATGAAGCTTTTAAACTTCTGCACCAAGACACAGAAAAGACACCATAAAAGAAACACATTATTATGGCCTTGAACATCTGTGCCGAAGGATACACAAGCTCCAAAATAGCTTTGCTTCTATTGGGACGAAGAGGCAGGGCTGCCATCTGGGAATCAGAACAAAGATATGAAACTCAGGCCGCCCCCTCCCTGTTCCTGTGCAGGGATCCTGCTTAACCCTTTGAGTACCAGGCTCCCTTTAGGGCCCTGGATGCCACGTCCTGCTGAGAGCCTGGCCTCATTCATTTGGTCTCATCTCTGGAGAAGGTGATGTCCGGAGAGGTACACTTTCACCGTAGGATTCTTTTTTTTTTTTTTAAATATTTTTATTTATTTATTTATTTATTTTGACAGAGAGAGAGAGAGAGAGAGAGATACAGAGACAGAGAGAGAACTGAACTGGGGGAGCTCCCAGTTCAGCATATGGTTCCACACGGGCCGGGGCTGGGATTCGATCCTTGGTCCCCGGCGCTGCAAAGTGAGCGCTTAACCCACTGAGCCATCCCGGCTTCCCCTCACCGTAGGATTCTGCACCCTGTAATTAATTCTCATGTTCCCCGCTCTTAGTGAAGTGGCTAATTCTTATTTATCTCACTGCCATAGTTAAAGAAGGAATCTTCTGGGGAATTATTCTAAGATGCTGAAACTCCAAAGATTTCTACCTGTTAACTTCTACAAAGGGAAAAAACAAACAAACAATGTGTGTATGAGGATGTCTATGCATGGTTTCATATGGCTGGGCCTAAACTGAAAAGAAAATCTGGATTTAGACTCTGTTTCCTGCTATGTTCTATTCCAGTAGACTTGGTAATGCTGTTCATTTATTTATAATTTTAGAGTTGACAGAACTTACGGTAAAGGACAGAACTCTGGGTTAGGTTGGAAAGAACACACGTCTCTGGAGGCTTGGAACGGATTCAGGACTTGAACCAAAACTTCATAACTCTTAACATTATTAGAGCCTAAGATCAGGACTCCAAATCAAGCCCCTTCATCCTGAAGATGAAATGAGCTACTCCAGGGAAAGCATCCAGTAGGCACTGGCTGCCATTAGTGTTGGGATTATCAAATATGAAGGTGTCCTTTCGGTGCTAATTTGTGTTTGATGTTAGAAACTCCCCGATTTTATTTCCCAGATCTTTATCTGTATCTCCAACCATTTACAATGAAGTAAAAAATCCATGGCACAATGTAAAAATCTTAAGTTAGCCTCTTCGAAATTTGTGCTTTGCTGGAGTTTAGGGGGAAAACAAAAGTCAACCAAATGCTGTTCTTCTGTAATTTTCTTTGGCATCACGCAGAGCAAGCAAAATAGAATATTACATTATTCATATAACTAGTCATTAACTAAATGAAATGTATTTCAATTAAATTTATTAAATTAAATTAGTGAAACTAATAATTAACTCTTGAGGAGTGGGTGGAAAAGCCTGCTCTTCAAAGTGCGCCCATTTCTGGCATCAGCTGAAAATGCCGCGTTTAACTGATTCCCCTGCTTCTTCCTCCACAGGAGCCAGAAGGATCTTCCTGAAACTTCACTCAAATCATGTCAAACCCATAGTTCCCAACGGCTGTCTCCCCCAAACCAGTGACCCATGAGCCTGACTCAGCCACCCCTCAAATCCACCTTCCCCATTCACTCTGCCCACAGCACGCCCCTCCCTCCCTCCTCTGGGGCCCTATCTTTGGGTCACTTTCTGTAGGCCTTCCCTGACCACCTTATTTTAAATAATATGCGGACTTTGGAGCATTAGGATGTCAGCTCCTTGAGCACTGGGGATTTAGCCCGAGTTTGTCGCTGCAGGGTCACTGGTGCCCTCATCAGTGCTCACAGCTGGCCTTTGACGGATGTGTCGGTGAATGAGAGGTCACCCCATGGGCACCTGCAGGTCACGCGCAGCAGGGAGGGAGGGATGTCTCTGTGATGCGTCTCACTGACATCTAGATGCACATTTGCTGCCCGGCGGATACAGCCCAATACCAAGAATTTTAGAAAGTAATTTTTCTCATCTTAAAGAAAAGCATGCCTTCTGCGCGCATGACCACCAAAGCGCTTCCCAGGCAAGACTGATTTTCAACGACCTTTTAAGTCTGATATTGAATAGTTTGCACACATTCATTAAAGACAAAACACTATAACCCTTTGGTCTCTTGATAGAAAACGAAACATCGTCAGAAAACACTAATGTCTATACACAAATTTAAAAAAAAAGAGAGAGAACAGAACAATGTTCAAATCATATCTTCAAGACAGTTGGTCTAGAGAACCAACTGGGTCCATTCCCAATACAGTGTCTAAAATGATGTCCCCTTGGAGGGAGAGATGGCAGAAATGTTTTATATCTTCATTGGGGAGATACTTACACGGCTGTGTACATCTATCAGATGCCCTGATTTGTACTCTTACACTGGGTGGATCTTCTTCTATGTCCATTATATTTCAATAAAGGTAAACATTATTTTGCAACACTTCCTCCCTTTAATTATAATTGTATAAGCAAAGGTGTTTCTGGAATCTTTAAGAAAATGGGTACATGATTCATAATGTAGACGAAACTCTCATGAATACAGAAAACAATTTCTCTGATGGTCAGAACAATAAATGAAACAGTTAAAATCATGTGTTAAACACCCAAAGTGGGATGTTATCTTCAAAAAATTAATTCCCATTTGATATCAGATTTCAAGCTTTCAATTTTTACGTTCTCTTACCTTTTCCAATCTTTGAGTTATTTTACACTATATTTTTCTAGAAGGATGACTTAGTTCCATTTCATTTCTAATGTCAACATTTTTCTTAATTTACAACTATTTGTAGACCCTCTGATTCCTGGTCCTTTCGCGTTCTCTGGGAGAGGCAGTATTGAGCTTGGCATGGCTGTGCTGTCAGGCTGACTTGGGTTCGAATCCCGTGTCTCCTCGTCCACATAATTGCTTCCTGGCTGTGAAATGAGGGCATCGGATACGCCCACCACAGAGAAAGGTCCCCTATTTTAAACTCTCCTGGCTAGTTCTCTTTCCCCTCCCCTAAATTTTGATGTTTCTCAAATTCAATCCCTTTCCTTAAGCAGCTGACATAGGAAGTGGCTGGGCCACTCACCTATGTTTAAAGACAAAAGGATCCCACTGAATTGGCAATGGCTACGTGTTCTAGTCTGCTCTTGGAGCGTGGGCCCACCAAGGACAAGTATGGGTCTCTTGTCACAGTGTGAGCCCTCACACGCTAATTCTTGAGAGTAACTGTTCTGTGTGTGAAAGGGGGTGATCTCTAAGCTTAAACTGACAATCTCCAGCACAGGGTCGGCATAAACAGGCTGCCTCTCCCCACCTTTCCTTACTTTCAGCATTTAATAGATACACACGCAAATCACGGCTCCCTTTGTAAACGTCCACAACTCCATGAAATGGGCCTGCTAGATCATCTATTTTGAAAATAAACTGTACTCAATCTAACATTCACTGAATTTAGTGTCGGCCTCTCACAAATCACAACCTGTTTCTTCGTGGGTAAATACTGAAACCCGCTCATTGACTTTAAATGTCTCAAAGAGGCTGGAGAGAAAGGCAGGGAAGTGAGATTTATGGCTGACTAGGTAATCCTCAACAGCTACCGCCCTCCGACGGCCCGTCACAGCTCTAGGCTCCTGGCCTGCCCCTCGGGGGCCAGTGGAACTTTCCAGAGTGTCTCCAGATTCAAGGCATACAGTGGTCAACTGACTGACTCAGCCGGGGCATGTACACTTTCCTTTCCTTTTCTTTCTTTCACTTGGAACGTTAGTGGCTGACAAACACTTGGCAATGCTGTAGAGGGAGAAAAGAATGCACGTGGAGCACACGAGTTTAAGAAACTCTTTTATGGGTGTTTGATTCCTATAACTTTAATGAAACCAGGGCCACGTAAAGATAAATAGCGGCACAGTCGTCCAAAGCTGTTGCATTTACAACACACTCTTCTCTTGAAAGAGCCTAAGACATTTCAACCGCGCAGCGATTTCTGTCGACATCCTCAGAAAATGAGGACTTCTCTAGAACAATTTTTCAACATCTTTGCAGAAAATGGTTGTTTACCCCAATGAGCAAATCAGCTTGAAGAAGGATTACGTTCAATGGAAAGCATGCAAGAATCAATCACCACCGTTTTCTGCCGTCTTAAAAAAAAACAAAAAACGACTTACAACGAACCTGTAATCTGATCACCACCCACCCCTAGTTTGTGTCCCGAATAATAATGAGGACTATAATTATCATCCTGAGTGGTATTAGAGAGAAGACCTGCGGGGTCAGGCGTTAGGATGTACGGGTCCGCGTGCTCGCCGCCCGATGGCACGAAATTACAGGGCGTTTGGAGGCCCAGCGTTCCTGACCCGTCCCCGCCGGCCTGCAGCTGGCCCTGCAACTTCTGCGGCTTCTTCCTCCACTGCTCTGTTAGCTTCTCCCCTCTCTTCTCAGTCCCCCCGCCCGGGGCTGTTTGGCTTGGCAGAGAGAGGCTTCCAATAAAAAAAATAAATGGATTCCATGGGAGGGCTTAAAAGGCATTCCTCTCTGCGGAGAGCTCCAGGGCTGGGCGCCGGGCTGTGCGGGGGGAGTGGGAGCCTGTCTCTTTGGTTCCCACAGCCGCCATCTCGGACTACTGAGCACCACTTTAGATTGTTCTCAATAAAACAACGACGTGGCACCCCATGGACGAAAAGAAAGGCTGATGTGAAGGACGGGTGGAGGGAAGAGCAAGGACCTTAAATGGACAAATCAATTAGTGACCACAGGGAAGCTCGGCCTCAGAGGCTGGGGCCGGGCTGGCTTTGCAACCTGCCTGCCTGCCACACACCCTGGGCTGTTCTCTCTTTGATGTCATTGTCCCCATCCGGAAAGTTCACAGGAAAGAGCTACGTTGTTGAGATCTCTCTTCTTGAGCCCTCCTGCCTCAGCCATTTGGTCAGGACGCGCATTGGCACCCATCTTGGTCCTGAAAACTGTCCCCAAAGCGAGGCTCCGTCCACACAGCACGTGGCAGCCATGGCTGGCGGACATGTAAGCGTGTTGGCCTGGGGCCACAGGGTCCTTGCAACCCCTCTGTAAGCAGAGCCCTTTATGAGTACACATCAGCCCTGGGGCCCATCCCGCAGAGGGTCCAGCCCGCCCCGGGGAACGCCAGGCCCCCAGGTAGCAGCAAACCCAGCAGAGGGCTGCACAGATGCTGTGACAATCACGCCATCTTTCCAAAGCGGAGGCAACACACCTTTGGGCTCTGTCATCTCCTCTGCATCCCGTCATGCAGCTGTTCACTGTGACCAGAGGCGGTCAGGGCCGGAGTGGGTGTCCCAGGATGCAGAGCACAGCCTGCTGGGAAAACGCCAGCCACCGGGGTCCCCAACCCCGGGAGCTAAGCCCGTGTACTTAACCCCTCCCCCTCCTCCTTTTCTTCATCCTCCTCCTCCTCTAAAGAAACCCTGAGAAGTCAGATTGGTACTGATTTCAAAACACCTGCCCACTTACTACTATTTCCTTTTCAATGGGTTTTTGTTTTCTCTAAAAGAGGCCTTTACCAGGTACCCTAGCACTGCAGGTCGACAGACAGAATGCTAATACCCGTGGACCCATAAACACATTTGTGGGCATCAATTCATTCGTGTGTAAATAAGAAAGAGGCCCACACAGAGGTGCGAGCAGCGGCAGTACAGGTAACAGGCAGCCTTACAGCCCACTGTCGTCCAAACACCTACATGGTACCTCACTCAATAACATCATCAAACTAGTGCAGTGAATAGTACATGAAAAGAATGTATATCCTAAGTGGAGAAAAGATACAAAATAGGATGTGTGGCACAATTACACCAGTGTTCTTTAAAAATCAATGGTGTAGATAGAAAAAAGATAAGAGAAAAACCATCAAAAATGCTGTATTGTGTTTGGTGAACTCTGATATGGGAAACGTTTTGTGTACAGTGTTTCCTACCTTTCTTTCCTCTACTAAACTTTAAAATTATCTTGAATGAGCAAATATTTCTTTTAAAAGCTTAACTGGAAATGGCTTTCATTCCTTATTTAGAAGATAATTCAGTTTTCCTTTGGAAAACAATCATTTCTTAAATAAGGCGACTTACTGCTTACGGGTGCAGACACCTGCTATTTTCTGAGGGTTTTGAGCCATGTAAAATTCCAACATAGTTTCAGGTCAATAGAGCTGTTTTTCTTTCTCCCCCACACGGAGACTTATCTGATCTCTTATCTCTCTGGAATCACGTGGCTTGTTTTACAAAGCCCCCAAGAACAAAGCAAACATCTAGGTTAAACACACTTAAATAAAACTGGACTCGGGTGAAAACCCCTTTGAAATTTTTTCAAAACCACTTGTTCCAACCACAGTATTTGTTCCACATGAAGTAAACACTGCTGAGAGGAATCATACCAAAATCTGCACTTCTTATCAGACCCAGGGCAGAATATAGTTATAGTTCTTCTAAAATTTCTTGTGCGTTTTGCTCTTATTTCTCTTTAAGGCGTTTGAATGAGCCTACACTCTTAGGAAGTAAAGCTACAAGGAAGAGCAAAGCCTGAAGCAGGGACCTCTAGTCACCTTTTAGCCACCTGCAATTCACAGGGATGTCACTGACCAACCCTGGGCTCCATGCCCAACCGTCGTTCTCACCCATTACGGCTGTAAGTGGCTGACAAAGTGGTTTCAGGTGCACTCATTGATTACAATCACACATCCATCCTTATTTTGGGGCGGGAATGAGGGAGCGTAAGCTCCAACTGGTTGGGCAGGGGGCACGAGGCCGCAGGGAGCTAAGATACCAGCCTACGTAGGGCCTCTGCAGCCCGGTAGTCTAGCCATTCAGCTAGTAAACCCTAAGGCGCATGGCCACCCTTTCTGGGTGCCCACCATCGCTCACCCACCAGGGGAGATAGAGAACCAGCAAGACAACATCAAAGCTAGCGGTGCATGAGATCCTCCCTGTGTGGGCCACTCCCGACCCTCACCTTCCACAGAGCACACCTGGCCAGGGGCCGAGGGATGCACACAGGGCAGACACAGCTGTCGTGTGGAGGAGGGCAGGCCGCGGGGACAGTCATGACTGTGCTCGCACTGTTTCAGGCCTGCTCTGGGCTGCTATGTCATTCAGTCCTATGGAAGGCCCATCACCATGGGCATGACAATCCCTATTTTCCAAGGAGTCGATGAAGGATCAAAGTGGTAAGGTGACATCGTGACCAAGGTCTCGTGTCAGCACAAGGCAGAGGTGACTCTGAAACTTCCAGCAATAGACCCTACCCCTGTGCTGCTCTACTCACCTGCCGAGGGGTAGATGCCAACTGCTCAGAAGCGGGTCAATGCGGCAGAGTAAAGAGCCCGGGGGACCAAAATCACTTCACAAGGAATATGTATGCGGGGGACCCCCAAAAAGCCAGAATCATCTTCTGGAGGGCGGGCCCTTTGGAGTCCAGGCTTCCCCCGCTGGGCGAGGGTTCTAGGAGCCTATGTGTATCCGTGGACCAGCGGGCATTGTGGTGAGAGGCTGCATTCAGCTTCAGTGAATTGTGTTTTTTGCCCATTTCATGATGGGTGATTGATGCAACAGGGCAGCTGCCCACACCACGCTGACTGTTCATCAGTTCCTGACCAGAAAAATCAGATGACCCTTGTCCCCGACCCTCTCGCCCTGAGTGACATTTTGTTGGTTTGTTTGTTTCCCTGGTGAAAATAGTCCTCAAAGGGAAAGGCTTTGCCGACGTGGAAGAGGTAAAACAAAACACGGCAGAAGCACGAAAAGACACCAAAATCGAGGAGCTCAGAAACCGTTCAGAGCCGTGGAAAAGGCGTCTCGATAGATATCTTATATCCAATGGAGAGGACTTTGAGGGTGATTACAGTTTAAACATGAGAATAAATACACAATTTTTAATAAATGCATTCCGGTTGTTTGGGAGTTCCCTCTCGTATACCCTACAAAGAGAGAAACGGACACCTAGACACATTACTACAAATTGAAACAGCGGAGAGCCCACTTGTTATCCGGTAGCGGGGTCTCCTCCCTCCCCCAGGAGGTCCCTGCCCACGGAGCGGGGCACTTACACACACGGTGACGGCTCCTGGCTGTTCTTTGAACCACGGCCTTAGCAACTGCCCCCCAACACTAGGAGGTAAGGTCTCAGCCCCCAAGAAGCACTATGGAAGCGGGAGGGAGGGAGGGAGCCAGCACTGGCAGACACTGACTGGTCACCCCATTTCACCGGGACCGAACCCACCCCTAACGGCGGTACCTGAGTCGCTCGGCCAGAGTTACACCAGAGGTAGATGAGCAGGGACCTGGGGTGGCACCTTGCGGAGGGGACAGTCACGTGGGAAGGTTTCAGTCTTGTGTTTTCTGTGACGGTGTTGCCTTTGGTTTGCTTCACGTATTAGAGAAATGTCAGAGACTGGATTACATTCGTTTAAAACTGTTCTTGGGTTATTCGCACAGTCGTCCTTTTTGGAAACGTGTGTGCAGCTGGTGATACGCTGCACATTTAGGGTAGAGCTGATGTTTGTCTGGGGGCCCCTTCAGAGGTGGCCTGGGTCACCCCTGTGGCAGAAGCCCCTCCAGGGGTCAGTTAAGGAGCAAAGATGCTGACCACAGACTTCAGCCAGCCCCCGGGGGCCACCGGACACCCGCGGTCTTCTCTCACCCACTTGCCTCCCACTCTCTAATGAGAACCTCGAACACCTGTGCCGGTCCAGCCTCTGCGTGCCTCACCTGGTGGAGCCCCCCACCCCCGCCACTGAATGACAAGCCCACCCCTTCCAGGCCGGGTCACCTCAGCGGGGTCTCCTTCCTCCCAGAGAAGGCCAGCCCGACACCTGGGCCCTGAGATCTCCCCCCGATAAGCCTCCGTGTCTGTTCACTCTTTTGTTCTCTCATGTAAAACAGCCAACCTCCCTCTACTGGACCCCTCCCTTCCGCCTTAACCGTGCAGACGTGTCTCTCAACTAAAACACGGAGCCGAACGAAACCCCAGTCTGGTCCCGACACTCCGTGTGTCACCGTCACAGGCAAACGTCTGCACGGAGTTGCCTACGAGCGTCCCCCTTCACGTTTCAGTGGAATCGGGCGTCTATTTCCATTGCTCACGAAACATGCTTCTTGTCACTGTCATCACAGATGTCCCGGCTGGAAAGGACATGCCCAGTGTCAGCCGACAGTGTGCACACAGCATCCAAGGCACCAGCCTCCTGGCTTCCTCCTGCTTCCCCTCTTCAGTCTCCTTTTCAGGCTTAACCCCCTGTAACAGAACCTCCACACCCCAGCCCCCCAGCCCTCCCGGTGCCCCGACAGCATGACCGGTCGTAGAGGGTCCTTCCAGACGTGAATGCTGTCTCGCTCAGACTGGTCATGTGATGATTCCCACCGCCCTGGCCCCTCCACGAATAGGACTGGATCGGTCTGTCCTTCCGGTGTGTGCCTGGCACTCAAATATTTGCTCAACAGGTGACTGGAGAAGGCTCTGCCTCCCAGGACAACGGTGTGTAACCAGACCCACCAGGTTCTCTTTTTCAGGAGCGTGAGCAGAAATACAGACCAAAGCAGCCGGTTCAAAGTGTGAAGGGAAAACCACGGGGCGTAAACAGGTAGCTGTGCCCCTGACACGGGGCCCCAGGCAGCGCTCAGAAGCGGGGGCTGGAGCCCCCAGACTCCCGGGCTGCCTGGGGTCCCCAGAAAGGGCTGGCCCCGGGTTCTGGGAAGTTCCAGCCTCCGTCACTACCACCTGTATCCTTGAGACAAACTCAGGTACTTGAGGAAGTTCGAGCGGCATCCCTTCCTTACAGCTAAGAGTCTACATATTGCAGGAGTTCCTTGTGGGAGCACCAAGTCACTGAGGAGGCAGGGTTTTGTGGCTAAGTTGAAAAGCCCGAAGGAGGAGAAATGAAAACACAAGGCGCCTTACATAATTTCCCCCAAAGACGTCAAGCTCTCTTTTGAGGAGATTAGTTGTGTTCTGGAATTACTCCCCGGAACGGTGCCAAAGGCAGCAAGCTTTCCTGCAGAGATAAGGATTAGCACTCACGACAGACCACCACCAGCCCGGCCTTTCATGGCTCCAACGGCTATTAGCTGCGCGCACCGCGTTTCCGACTTGGAAAAATCATTTGTTTTTCTTTGCTTTCTAAAGAGTTTCACATACGGAGAAATCTACCTACACATGTAAGTGGAACGGGCTCATTTTCTTTACAGATTATAACTTAATTAAGGCTTTGCAAGACATTAGAGTTTAAATGCGAAATCCATGTTTAAAGGATAATTTATGATGTCCACACTCAGCCAGATTCCCAAAGGCAAAAAATTCCAAGGCCTCAGACTTATGACTGAATTATATTAAATTTAAACCCAACAGGAAAAAAAAAAAAAAAAAATGAGCCTAGTCCTTTCCAACTCTAAACTGGGCAATACCAATTTTTTTGACTAGCTCTTTCTAGTCAAAAAATCTTTACCTTCTGGACAAAAGGCCGGCTGAGTCGGCCCAGAGGCAAGACCAGGTGGCTGCTCTGTTCTCCTTGGTAAGAGGACATGTCATTTTACGGATTGTGTAGCAAAAGGAGGTTCTTTCAGGATCTTCTCTATGTTCGATTTTTAGAGTTTTCACTAAATGAGGAACAATTAAAGCACACAATATAGGAAAAGTCAACTGGCAGTAGATTATACCATCAGCCCAAGGAGGACAGATGAGTTTGGTTTCTCTTCGGGAGGCAGTTCAGTGTGGGAAGAGTAGACTCTCTGGAGTTAGACAGACATGGGTTTGCACCTTGTCTCTGTCAGTGACCGTCCCACAGTGAAAGTTAGCCACCTCTCTGGACCTCAGGGACTATTGTGGACTGAAGACGGCATGTCGAGAAAATTAAGTAAAGCACGTGGTTTCACTGTGGGACTGACACATAACAGGCGTGCTAATATCACATGTGTTAACTGCAATGAGCTACTTGGTGGATGTTTGCATACTATTAAAAATGAGGGTCAAAATGCATTTCTATAATAGAGTTTGTAATTTTTTCTTCTTTTCTGTTACTTCAAATGAAGAACTGAAAGGACATAATAGCACAAACTGCAACATCTCATGACGTTCTTGGAGACAGAAGCCCTATGTGAGCTTATTCAATAACGCGATAACTTTTCAATTAGCTCAGAGCAGCTTTTGTCACAGAAAGAAGCCAGAGGACTGATTCCACGTGCCGAAAATTGTATCAAAACAACCCCTAAGTCTAAGCATCGATGCTACCAATGCTCCCAGGAAGGCATGAGCTACCCCTGCTCATCTCCTGCCTGGCCCAGCACACATGGGTTCCTACTGGCCACATTCGTACTTCGGGTTAAACTGAGTGACGAGCCACTTTTCCTCCTATTCAGGATCAATGCAGTTTGATAAAACTTGTCACAAATACCATTTTACATTGAAGGAAAACAGCAGCGTCGAAAGATTAACTATGATAATATTCATAGGAAGAGTAAAGGCGCAATTTTCTCATTTACCCTGACAGTCCCCGCCTACTGTGGGTTTTCTCTTGTTCATTAAGTGAGAAAAACAAAAGAGTGAATGAAGTGAACTAAGATGCCACTTTACAACTGGTTAGTTAGGGTGAGTGACTCTCAGGGCTGGCAGGACAGAGTCCAGGGACTGAGGAAAACACTGGAATGTGTGGGGCCCGTGGGGCAGACATTGTGCATTAGCATTGGGACCACCCAGTTCATTGGAGTTGGAGTTCTATATCTAGAGTGAAAGATAAGAGTTTGAATGGCACACAGCAGTGCCAAACGTCTGCATTTCACTCTGAGATTCGAATCAATGGACACGGTTAGCTGGCTGAGGCATACCACAAAAGGGCTTTCTGTCCTGCTGGAAGCTTGATAAAAGAGTGCACACTATCAGCCCCGCGGAAGAGAGAGATTTGGCTCCACTGGCCGACTGAACAAAGGTTTGAAAACAGAAAAAGAAAAAAGAGGCCGGGAGCCCCTGGGATGGGTTTGTCTGGAGGTCACTCACAGTGTGGCTCGTAAGGAGGAGGCGGGTCTCCACAAGGTACACATTCCATGTCTTGAAAACCAACCAGTTTTGTCTTCCTATAAAATCTGGAAGAGAAAGGAAAAGAATCCCAGTTAGCTCTCTCCTCTCGCAGTGAACACAGTCCTAAGTGACTCGCAGTCTCCATGATCAGTTCTATTGTTTCAATAACAAGGTTCTCAAAGGCTGCAATATAATAGTGGCTTAGGCAGACATCCTTAGAAAGCTTCAGAGCATGCGGCGACCCCTTAAGAAACACCAGTTCCACTCAACATAAATCTGTAGCTTCCACTCCGCCTCACGTTTTCTATGTTGAGGAAGATGTGCTGGGAGGGGATATGAAATCAATTTAAATGATAAAGTGCCTTGTAAATAAAGTGCTAGTTTTCAACGTTTGAAATTCAGAGATCAAAAAAAGGTCGAGCAAACAGAGCTAAGGAAAGATGTAGCAAGATACTTATACAACCTTGATAAGGGACATCTTTCTAAGTATGATAAGAGACCCAGTAAAAGGGGAGAAATTAACAGTTTAGAACACACACACACAAACAAACAAATAAAGCATCATCAACATAGTTAATGGGCAAAAGAAAATTGAAAAATAGTCCTAATCATAGTATTGTCTACATCACGGTGTCCAACCTTGGGGCTTCCCTGGGCTACACTGAAAGAAGAATTGCCTCGAGCCACACATAAAAGACACTAACACAGACGACAGCTGATGAGCTAAAAAATAAAAATCGCAAAAAAATCTCATAATGTTTTAAGAATGTTTACGAATTTGTTGGGTTGTATTCAAAGCCACTCTGGGCCTCATGCAGCCTGTGGGCCGCAGGTTGGACAAGCTTGGTCTATAATTTCTGTCTATAATATTAAACTTAAAAATCATTATGGTGAAAGTGGAGAAACAGGAAAGAAAGTTTAATTCCCAAAAGAATGACATTCCATAATTTTTAATTTTTATCATTAAAACTATAAAGAATGATGCAATCCATTTTTTAAATTTAATGTCAAAATGTCTAACCTCATTACTAATCAAGTAACTATAAATTGTGATAAAAATACCATTTCTATTTTGAATATGAAGGCAGTGCTGGTATGAACATAAGAAAATAAGCACATGTATAGATCGCCAGCGGGACTATACCTAACTTGCCCCTTGTAGGAAAGAGGGAAACTTAGCAATATGTCATCAGATGTCAGTAAAATAGTTTATGTCTTTTACCCAATAATTTAATCTTTTGAATTGTGTCCTAAAGAGATAATCAGATGGGTGAAGTTGTATGTATAAGAACGCAATCACAGTATTGTTTATAAAAGGAAAAAAGCCAATTAGGCAAAATGCTAATATCCAACATTAGCTACGACTAACTAGGGTAGACCTAAGGCAAAGGGATACAAAGTAGCTTTTAGTGACAATGATCCAGACCCATCTCATATAGTTTTTAATTCAAAAAATATCATTAAGTGAAAAAAAAAAGAAAGAAAGAAGTGTTGAGTAGTATAATTAAATTTTGTAAAAATACCCTTCGGTGTAGATTCTTTTGGCTTATTTGCTCATGCAGCTAAAAACATTTATGTGTATATATTTGCATTGAAAAAAGTGGGCAGTATATTAGATATCAAATATTAACAGTGATTATTTCCAGATGGTGAGAATTCAAGCGATTTTATACAAAAAAAATTCAACTTTTCTATGACAAAAATAGTGATATGGAGGATAAATTTATAGACCAAGTCTTAGAGGACAGGTAGATGAAATTATTTTGTGAAATTGGATGATGTAGTAACACATCTATATAAGTCCTGATTGAAACAAAATTTGCATTTGAAATCTGGTAAGTTATCTCAAATGTCCAGTACCTTCCGTATGTGCTCAACGTTTCATTTTCATTTGACTATGAAAATCTGTCCAGCTGATTGTGACATGGTGATGTCCCACCGAAGTTTAATTAAAGATATTTATTTTGGATTGTATAAAGTCAAAAATCAAAGAACAAAGCTGGAAGATGCATACTTCCTGTTTTGAAAGCATAGTACTAAGCAATATTAGTCAATGCAAGTGGTACTGGCATAAAAATAGGCATATAGACCAGTGGGCAGGACAGAGAACCTAGAAATAAACCCTCATGTAAACGGTCAAATGATCTTTGACAAGGGAACAGAGACCACTTAATGGGGAGAGGACATTCTTTTCAACAAATAGTGCTGGGAAAACTGATATCCACATGCAAAAGAATAAAGTTTGATCCTTATCTTATACCCTATGGAAAAATTAATGTAAAACCAATTAAAGACCTAAAGGAAAAACCCCAAACTGTAAAATTTCTGGAAGAAATCACAGGAGAACAGCTTCATGACATTAACTTTGATAATAATTCCTTGGATATGACCCCAAAAGTCACTCAAAAGGCATATATGAAATAGGCAACAAAAGAAAAAAATAGACAAGTTGGACTATATCAAACTTAGCACGTGTGCATCAAAGGATACAATGAATGTATACGCACACCAAAATTCATTGAGCTGTATACATTAAATACGTACAACCTTTCACATGTCAATCATACCCCAGTAAAGCAGTTTTAGAAAAGTCACACTAAAAAGTTTTAAATTATAATAAAATAATAATATCGTATTTTTCCGTGTATAAGATGCCTCTAGGTATAAGATGACCCCTACTTTTCTAACCCCACATTAAGAAATCAGTACATTAAGATGACCCCCAACGTTTGGTCTAACCATTTTAGACAAAAGTATCATCTCGTACACAGAAAAATCTGGTAATTCTTCCTGGGATTAGAAATAAAAGATACAAGCAACAGTAAAGGGCAACCTGCGATACGGGAGAAAATATTTACACATCCTATTCTCAGCTGGACGAGCACTTTTAAAACACGCTGCAAGGCCTGGGTGAGAGTCACTATATAATTATTGCCTGCCTCATACACTCATGCAGGCTTAGAAAGGATATAATTTTAAACTAATCGTATAAATAAACTCTGAAACATCGTTCAAATGTCTACTCGTTTCTCACTTTCCCACAGCTAAGCATTTATTTAAAGAATGAGCAAACACTGTAGAAACGACAGCCGTGGGCTCCGGTGACGAGTGAGGTCAGGCCGGGGCAAGAGTGTTCGGTGGCCGCTCCCAGGAGAGGTCCCCTCTCTCACACGCCAGCGGGGTACGTCTGGTTTCCCTCTGTAAACCCACGTCCCTCTCTGTGCTGCGCTTTGCCCCACCCTTTCTGGGCACTGCCCACCTCAGCCCCATCCCTGACGTCAGGCATAGGTTGGGCATGTTCTGCTGTGAATCTCTGCTGCTCCCCGACGAAGAGAGCACAGACGTGAGCTCATCCACATCGAAGCACAGAAACGATCAAGATGTGTCAGACATTCAGGGCGCGATCCTCGGATAGGTGTGTGCACGGTCAAAACTCAGGAGGCTGACACGCATAGGTGGGGGTGTCTCCCGAGATTACACACTGTTACTTTTAAAAAAATTAAATAACAGATGTACTGAGGTAGACTTCACAAACCATAGACTCCGTCCGTTTAAAATCAGCAATTCAGTGGTCTCTAGTCGGTTCACAGACTTGTGTAACCATGAGCACAGTCCCTTTTGGAACATGTTCATCATGCCAAGAAAGAAACTCGGAACCCCGTGGCAGCTACCCTGACCCCCCACGCACCATCATTCCTCCACATCCTCCCAGCCGCCAGCCCTAGACAACCACTATGTTGACTTTCTGTCTCTATCAACTTGCCTACTCCAGACACTTCATACAACGGGATCAGACAACAACTAGGTGGGGGTCTTTTGTGGCTGGCTTCTTTCACTCGGCACAATGTTTTCCAGCATCAGCCATTTGGGAGCACGTATCGGTCATTCTTTTGGTTGCTGAATAAAATTTCCACGTTTGAATCCATTCTGTTTTGAATCCAGCAGGTGAGGGACATTGGGGGTGTCTCTACACTTTTGACAACCACGTAGAATACTGCTACGAACACTTGTGCAAACGTGTTTGTGTGGCTGTGTTCTCAGTTCTTTGGGTTACACACCTGAGAGCAGAACGGCTGGGTCACCGACTCTGTGTTTAACTCGTTGAACAGCCAGGCTGGTTTCACATGTCTGGCCCTTCCCTCCAACAGTGCACGAGAGTTCTAATATCTCCACATCCTCACCCACACTTGTTTCTGTCTGTCTTTTTATGCACACCCATCCTGGTGGGTGTGAAGAATGTGGTTTCAATTTGCATTTCCCTGATGGCCAATGGCATTGAGCATTTTTTCATGTGCTTATGGGCTGTTCATTTATCTTCTCTGGAGAAATGGCGACTCAAATCCTTTCCCCATATTTTAATGGGGCCATTTGCCATTTCATTATTGAGTTGTAAGAGTTCTAGGTAAGACAGTCCCTTAGCACATGTATGGTTTACAAAAAGTCTAATTCTGTGGTGGCCTTGTCATCTCCTGAGGGCATCCATCGAAGCACAGATTTAAGCTTTGGTTAAGTCCACTTCGGCTATTTTTACTTTGGTGGCTTGTGCTTTGGGCGTTAGGTCACTACTTTTTGCACCTGTTTCAGGATTGAGTCCCTACATGAGGCTACACGTGGCCCACAGGCGATTTCCTACCCTGAGGCTGCCCTGCAGGCCCAGAGCATTGTCTCCCCTCCGAGCCCCAGAACTTGCACTGTGCTAGTTCAGCAGCACCCTGATCTCATGGGCACGTTCTGACCGGGTCCCGTTAGCGCCCTCCGTTGGCAGCAACTTCAACTCTGGGCTGTGGCTCCACGTTCCAGCAAATCCCGGCTGTCATGGTGCCTGAATAACCTTCAGCCTTGATGAGGCTCCCCTTCATGATTTTTGAAATACTGTGAACATTTACAGAACATAACTCACGCAGAGGGCGCAGCCAAGTGCCCGGTGCGTTATAAATAATGAATGTTTGCTGTTTCTGCAACGCTGTTATTTCTGGTTGTTTTATCTCTGCAGTAAAGCCTGCTTTCCACAGCTCCAGGAACCCTGCCTTCTCACTTCTGCCTGTGGCTGGTAACATGGCTGCACGCCACACCCAGAAAAGTGCCCGATCCTCTGCTCTGCGGCCCTCCCTTCTTACCCCGGGCAGTGCCACCTCTCACTACCTAACGGATAGTCACCCATGCCTCCCTGAGCCCTGCTCTTCACTCAGACCCTGTGCCCACCTGCCTGCTGGAGCTGGCATGTCCGCCCCGTGGCCACCTAGTAGGACATAGAACTTTAACATCCCTCCTCCTGGACTTTGCCTCTCCACTCGGCCCAGGACTATCCCCTTTCTTTCCACGGTCTGGGTTCATCGTCAAGGTGCACGTTGAAGGTTTGCACACGCACACTCGTGTGCTCCCTCCGATCCTATCTTTTTCTACTCCACTCTCCCCTTCTCCTGAGCACACCCAGGCTGCTTTGCAGCTTCTTAAAAACACGAGGTCCGCATCCACCTTTGGCCTGTCTCCCGCGGTTCCCTGTGTTCACAGTGCTCCCCCCACATACCTGCTCCACTAACTTATCTCCTTCCAGGCTCTGCCGGGATGTCCCCTTTCCATAATGCCGACACTTTAAGGCCACAGCGCCTACCGATTCCTCACGGCATGCCTTGGCCCCCTCAGCCACTGTAGCATTTCTTCTTTTCCATAGAAATCACCATTGTCTGCCTTTCTGCATAATTCTTTAATAGTGACTGTTTAGATGTTTTTAAAAACCTATTGAGCTCCCCACGGAGGGAGCCCTGCCGCCTGACCTAAGCAATGCCCAGCTTCCCCGAAAGCCAGGCCTCGGGGCTGCTGCAGAGACATGCAGAGACAGCCGAAGGTCTGCGCTTTGCGTTTTTCCCGGATCCCCGATGACGAGGCATCGTCACAGGCTCACAGGCCGTCCGTGTTTCCTCTTCTGTGAGTTGCCTGTTCACTCTTAGGTCCATGCGTCCACGTCTTCTCTTCTATTGGTCTGTGGGAGCTCTTTAGCTGTTCGTGACGCGGGTCCTCTGCTATTACTAGCAGGCGTGTTCACCTTACATATAACCAGTGGCTTACATATAACCAGGGCACGAGGCAGACACAGAGACTCTGGAGGCAACGGCTGAGATGCAAAGTCACAGACACGCCACAAAGGTGCTCAGGTTAATGGCAGCGTGCGTTCACGTCGGGATGGGGACAAGGAAACTGCCCGTTTAAAAATAACCAAGTAACGACCGGGGAAAGCCACCCCGCAACATACCCGGGCAGGCAGTCCCCGCAGACGGCATCACGGGTGACGGAGCAGTTGGCCTTCTGGAAGCGGTTCACCACGGCACAGTCCAGGCACGGCTTGCACTTCTGGAAGCCCCAGTCCTCCTTGAACCTGTGCGGCCGGCAGGTCACACACTGGGCATCCTCTCCGTAGCCAAAGCCGCACTCCTGCAGGGACGAACAGGCACCAGAAAGCTAGTGAGACGCGGCAGAGACGCTGGGAGACAACGCAGACCTGGTCTGACATTGCCTGAGTGCAGTGCCGGCCTCCTAGGGACAAAGGCAGCCCTTCAGCAAGTTCAAAGGCGCCTCCGGCTGCCCATCCTCTCTTGCTACTTATACTTAGGCGCCCGCTTTATTCAAGAAGCCACGAGCATTTGAATAATAAAGCGACTGCAGGACCCCCCACTGTCGCATGATTGCCATCTGTGGCAGAATTATGGCACTTTCTCCTTTTCTAATTAAGTCGGTCTTGTGAATGTTCAGAAACTGAAGGCAGGAAAATATTCAGACGCTGATTCGCTTATCAAGGCAAGAAAATAAGCTCTTGGATCTCAACAGCGGTGTTTTAGAAAATGAGGATAACGCATTAAAACCTGTCACAGGCTTGCACACCCAGAAGTCTTTCCAGGAGACAGCACCGGGAAATGCTACGCGGTTGCACACTGCCTGATAAGAGCAAGAGTCTTACGTAGTTCTGAAAAGAACACCACGTTCTTGTTCAGATAAAGCCGTGTGGTGCTGAAGGGCTTACACTTCTCTGGCTCTGCAAGTCAGAACACAGCAGTGTTTTCTAAGGATGGGCAAGACAGACGCTCTGTGACCCACATTACAATCCCTTCCACAAGTTCAGGGACTAAATAAATTAGAGCAGACCGTATAACGCAACCACGAAAAGAAGGAGGCAGATATGCGTTTGTGATAGCTTAAAAAATGTTAGAATGCAGAATTAGAAGTATGATCCCATTTCTTACAGAAACATTAATAACGAGTACTGACACTTACTGGGTGTCTACTCTATGCCAGGAACTTTACACACATTATCTTATCAAATAACTCAGACTCTTTCCCAATAACGGAAGCCCTGTCATGATTCCCACTGCATAGAGCAACGCCTGGAGCTTCCCAGACGGCATGTACCTTAACCCAAGGGACACAGCAGATGTTACAACCAGGATTCAAATCTACACAGTTCAATCCAGACTCAAGACTTCAGACCACTACACTGTATGAGCTGTTAGGTCCTTCATGTGATGTGAACATAGAGAGACGTCTCAGAGACTATAGATGCAGTATCAGCGCGGGTTATCCGTACTTTGTGATGGTTTCTACAGAACACTGATCATTAAGAAAAGGCAGGTGGCAGCTTACAAACAGCAGGAAGGGTGTAGTGTGTGTGCAGAGAGCATGCTGAGTGTGCCCACAAATGGAAAGTTGGGCAGATGGAGGAAGGGTTCCCACCCCCCACCCCCCAGAGCCTCTGCCTCCTCATCCGTCAACTACAGATGACAGATAGTTCAAAAGTCTCATTTTCCTAAACATTTTTTTTTTATATTTTAATGCCATCATCCATATGTATATATCCACAGTCCACTAAGCAATACCTATTGGCCCCAAATTTAATCTTAACACAAAGATAGTAGTCCCTGTACTTAAAACTACTTGAGAAAGAATATTAGTAGAAACACATCATCCTAGATTTCTTTTTATTGTTTTGAGAGAAGGTGAGAGAGAGAGAGAGAGAAGGGGGAGGGCCCAGAGCAGTCTCCATAGTTGTATGTCATTAGTTTTCGACACGATTTCATTCCACAGGTGGGCACGGGGCCGCGCAGGGCAGGAGCTGGACTGGGGGCCTCCCGCATTGGTCCCGGCAAGAACCGAACTGGGACACACCCCAGTTCAGCATATGGGGCTGCACGGGCCGGGCCAGGATTCGATCCTCGGACTCTGGGGCTGCAAAGTGAGCGCTTAACCCACTGAGCCATCCCGGCTTCCCCCATACTTTGTTTCTTTAATAGCACCTAACAGGCTGATGAGTAATAAGTACTTGCTGAATACACTGGTGTAGACCAGATGCTGTTTAAGGCAGTATTTCCTAAAGTTTGGTGGTGGTGGGTATTATTAGCATTTTATTCCAGAGCACTGTTATTATCTTAGTCCAGGGAGCAAGACCACGGAAGGGCCACAGCCAGGTCTCGCACGTGGTAAGGACAAGGAGCTGGCTGGGCCGGTGGGGTGCTGAGGGGAAGGGGCAGGTGGGGGTGGGGTGTGAGCAGCCTTCTACCCTGTGGCTCTGGCTGGGCTGCTGTTGCCTAAGCTCATGGCTGCAGTAGCCCTGTCACTCCGCCTAATATTTTTAAGCTGCGCTTGGTGGCTTTGCAGTAGCAAAACGACCCAAAGTAAACACTCCTCTCCTCCCCTTCTCCCTTTTCTCCATCTGCACATCCAGCACTTACCCAAAGCACAAGCGGATGCCCCTGCCATGCGTTTCTTGAGGAGCAGTTCCCCAGACCACAGGGAATCCTCCCAGACCGTCGGTTGTCCAGGAGACACAGCCTGGAGCCTTGGGTCTAGAGCGCTATTTATTTGTACAGCCAACAAGTTATTAACTTTGGTTCTTTGAACTTTAAAAGTTCAAATCTGGGCAGAGAAGAAGTTATTTGTGGAGAAAATTGCGGGCATGCAAGTGGCCATGGCAAATGGGATTTATGTGGCTTGTGTTTAGATACCGGCTTTTTAATTTCCTTTCACAAAACGATGCCGAAGACACACACCACCCCCCTCCCCCCCGCCCCCCACTTTCAGTTTCCGAAAATCTGTAGTTGAGTTTTTTAGAGAAAAGTACAAGCCAGAGCTTGTTAATCTCTGCCAAACATCACTGGGCTCGATTAGGTATAATTAAACATAAATAAAGTGAGCAGCACTGTAATTAATGGCAAAAATGAATGTTTTTTATGCTTGCAAGTCACATTAATTATTTTGGGGAGGTGGTGGTGGGGGGTGGATTTCTTCATGTGGATGAAAACCATTTTCCAAAAACTAGAGTCTTTAAAAATATAAAATTGGACAGGCACCTGCGTGGAGAGAAGTATGTTGTTGTTTACGAGAATTAATTTTTTCACGTTAACTAAAGTCACCCTAATCACTGGCTGGAAAAGCTTACTTTGAGCATTGTGCCAGGGGCTTCAAGCGGTTCATGCAAAAACGGGTCTCCTGATTCACTGCTGGGAGGCGATCGTGTTAAAGCACATTGTTGGCACTCATGCTGGCTAAGGAGGCGGGGCATGTGTTAGACAGAATTAAAAGGCTAATGTGGTCACTTCAGGAAAACAGACTCATCCTCTCCCACATATGCCGATCGTGTTGATTCTCAGGAGCCCAGAGGATGGCCGGGGAGCTGCCCACATTCACCCGGCCCCAGCCTGTGCGGAACCATATGCAGAACTAGGGTGAGCTTCCCATGTGGGCACCCCCCGGATCAGCCCCTAGCTCGCGGGGGGCCTGGCTCGCAGGGGCATGCCTCCCATTGGGAAGTTCCCCAGCTCGGTTCCTGCTCTGTGCGGCCCCCCTGCCCACCTGTGTGGAACGAAACCATGTCAAAAACTGATGACGCACAACTATGGGGGACTGCTCTGAGCCCTCCCCTTTCTGTCTCTCTCTGTCAAAAAATTAAATTAAATTAAAAAAATGAAAAAGAAGCCCCAATACATGGTACCATTACCATTTTCTGTTATCAAACCTTTCTTTATACATCTTTAGTAGAATATTGATTCTCTTTAGCTAAGGCAAATAAACCTTAATTTCATTCTTTCAATGACATACAATAAACACTAAATTACATAAAACAATGACATTTATTGAATTCTGGTTATTAGAACCTATTTCCTTTATATCTCAGTAAAACACATGAATCAAAAGTATTGAGACCCTTGTGCTATATCTGGCTAAAATGACATAAAGAGCCAAGAATTCTGTCAAGGTGTCCAGATCTTCACTAGCAATTAACCCAAAGAATTTAGTTAAAAAGAATGCGCTTAGAAAACGCAGACGTGCACCTTTCCCATGCACACCATACCTTAGACAACTCCATGCCCGGTCCGCACTGCTTGCAGAGAGCACAGGTTCCAGACCGATCCCTGAATTCTTGCTGTCTGCAGTCTCCTGTGTCACAAATCACTTTACATGCCTGGAAAAAAGGTTCCACAAAACATCATCGCAAAGTAAGTTAATTACATTTTTTGCCCGAAAGGAACAATATCACCAGTATTATTCATACAATCATTGAATGTGAACATTAATTCAGAGTGAGACCAATTTAATTTTCATCTTAGGAAGAAAAACTACTTTTTGAATGAGTCAATGGAACAAGTAAATCAATAGCCTGGTCCTTCTTTGTCTTCCCTGATTAAGGATTCCTTTTTTCTTGGAGTCACATCTGTCTTCCTCTGATACATTTGTGAGGACCCAACGCATAGAATGACTTAGGAGATGCCCTTTTCTAAGTAAGAGGATGCATAAAAGAATAGTCATGATCATCAAGAAATATAAGCATATTCAAGGATAATGAGTTGAATTAAGTAAATAAATGACATAAATTAGTATAGCTACAGAAACTTCGCCATTATCCTTTAGACATATTTCCCACCCACTTTTGAGGTAGAAAATTCATCCTTTTTCAGTTGAAACGCATTTATTTAGAAATCGTTTTTCAAAAAATTCTGTTCGATAACCATGAGGTCAGTAAAGTTCTTGATGACGGTGAGTGACAATAGCAGCCAAAATCTCTGAACTCTTCAAAGTACAAGTGCTATGTCAATATAAACTTACATTCTCACTGATTACCAATTAACCATTTAAATGGCACCTAACAGTATACTTGGGGGTCACAGTTTAGGACTTCAATGGAAAGATGATCTGTTTTGCCAAAAAACAAAAGCTGTAAGTCATTTTCCAAAATATGGCCTTTTTTCTTATCTAAAAACAGTGAGTTTACTTTATGTACTGCCATCCTACAAAAACAGCATTTATCTATTAAAACTTCTTAACAGTGTTTCGTGAAAACCGTTAGAATATTAATAGACTCTCAGGTTGGTGACAGGATTCAGTTCAAACTTCTACCATCAGCAGGCAAGCCCTCCATGACATTCCTGGCTATCGTTTTGTTTTCCTAAATGAAAGCACTGGAGGAACAAAGGGTGTAGTTACGGACAACGCCTGTCACACCTCGGTACACATAGGTGCCCTGGAAGTGGCGTTCGGTGGTTATGATAATGAGCAATTAGTCAGTACAAACCACCCCCACCTTGAAGCAGGAATATCCGTAGTGATGTCTGCCAGCCTCCTGACCTAGAATCATAGAACCGCTAGAGTGGGCAGGAGGGAGAGTTCAAGGTGGGGTTTAGGACTAGAACATGAGCTGGGGCCAAAGGTCTGATCATCTCCTCCTGCCTCTCTGAACTCCCGAAGAATTTGGTCTTGAGAGACGTAGATGCGCTTCCACTGCGTAAAAAGGGTCGCAGCTTTGAGAAAGACATTCTCCGCCCTCTTTCCTAGACATTCCTTCCAGTGTGTAACAACCTCCTTACATCTGCCTGAATCTCAGACTCCAGCTGGACCCCATTTCCTCTTCCTTTGTCTTCTGATGCGTCTTGGGGTACTGCCTGCAGTGTAAATACATTTTTCATAGTTGTAGATCATGAGTATATCTTCAAACTCAGTGAGTTTCTCCGTAAGTCAATTCCTTTGACTACCTTCATAGACCTTCTGGGTCAAGCTTTCAAACACAGAAATTCTCCATCTGTCCTTAGTGCTTTTGAGAACCAAGAATATACGCAGATATAAAAAATAACAGCACCTTTAAAAATCAATTCTAAATACTTCACAAACTGTGTGAGTCACATTAGACTCTGGTCCTTGAAAATCTAGGATGTGCTGTGCATATGCCTGTAAACCCAAGATAATAACTGTCACAGGGCTGTGAGTAACGCTGTGCTTTTATGACTTCATCTAAATTTAAATAAAATAATTTCGATAATTGTTACAAAAGCCCAGATGCAGCAGCTATCTTTGATCTATTAATTAAATGTAACAATTATAGAATGAAACTTAAAAGAAAAAATTTTAAATATGGGATGAGACATAGAAAATGGTGTTGGTACTACATACACAAATTCTTTCACCACATTCTTATAAAAGTAGAGTTGACTTACCAAATGGGCTAGTAAAACAACAATGGTGAAAAACGCTCTCTCTTGTTCTAGTAGCACTTTTAAAGCCATTGCTCTTCTTAAGTGTGTTTATTGTTGAAGTGTTCTAGAAGAGAAGACAGTTAACATTAGTAACAATTAGTGACTGCGCTTTGTCTTTACTACAGATTATTATTTGCATATATATGTGTGTGTGTATATATATATTTATGTATGTATTTATGGGTAAAAGGAAGCCAATAGGCGTATACATAATCCTTACAAATGTAGGTTATGAGAGTTAAAGTTTTGTCTACCTACACACCAAAGGCACAACTCTCAACAGCCCTGAATTCCCAGGCCTTTCTTCTGTAATCCATGTCGCTCTAGTGTCCAGTCTACTTCAGCTAGTAGAGAATTATTATATTAATACATCCACAGAGTATTATGTGAACCTTCCATTCACACGGGTTCAATCAGTGCCAACAGGGTAACACTAATAAAATAACAGTTAACCGTGCTAAGTACTATGTGCCAGGCACTATCTTCAGCATGCGAATTCCTTTAATCTTCACAACTACTCTAGAAGGCGGGTACTATGGTTATCTCCATTTTAGATATGGGGAAACTGAGGCTCAGAGAGAGCTGAGTCACTTGCCCAAGGTCACAGTGCCGGTGAGAGCAGAGCTGGATGCAAATGAGCTGGATACAAATCCAGGTGGACTGGCTCCAGGGTCCCTTTGTCACGTATACCTTGGGTCACCTACAGCTTGCAAACTGGTCTGCTTGGAACTTGGACCTTCAACTCCACCCAGAAGCAGATGCAGCTGACATGTGGCATTTGTGAGTTCTGCCCCAAGCCAATTAGTTCAGTGTAAAGAATACATGAGCAGAAAAATAAGCATTCATTTAAAAACGCCTAAAAGTCATTTATAAGTGATCAATTGGGGGCACTCATCTGACATCTCAACAAGAGATCATCCAAGCCTCTTTATCTTCACCAGAAATGACTGAAAATATAGAAACAGATCTGGCTGGTATTTTTTACAGATCCACACAATGGGTAAGAGATTTTTCTTTTTTTTTTTTTTAAGTGAAGACTTATCTGGTGGCTCCATCTATCAGGTAGTGAAACAAGAATTCAGTTTCCCTAGAGAGTTCAATCTTCCAAAAATAACAGACCCAGAGCAGATAATCTGACTACTTAGAAGGAAACCCGAGCAGAGAACCAGAACTGTGGGCCATAGAGCTCTGGAAAAACAATAACGATAACAACAAAGGAGGTGGAGTGTCAGCAGCCGCACGCAGCCAATCAGGAGGCCTGCACATGACCTGGAAGCGGGTCATTGCCTCTGCCTGAGCAGGCCGTAGGGTCAGGGCAGTAAGAAACCCATTTTTACGTTTGGTGAATGAACGATCCCTGTTTAGCGAAGTCAACCTGCTTTTCCAGCTTCTGGGTCATGGCTCTCCACACCCCAGCCCCTTACATATCTCAGAATCGTCTGGCAATTACCCAGCCATGCAACTCACTGCTTGTGTAGACACAGGATTGGGGGTCAGAAGATAAAAATCACATTCCGTGAAAGGTATGCATCAGGCTATCTTTCTCGACATGGTCCTAAGAGTTGTTTTCAATGTGCTAACTTAAAAAAACAAAACAAAAACCACCACCATAAAATCTACATAGAACTAAACTAATATGGGAAAGAGGGTATAAATACCAAAGCATTTACACAAAATATGAGAGAAAAAGAGATTGGCAGAATCAGTGCATACCATCATTGAGCAACTAGTCTGAACGGAACACTCTTCTGGGATCTGTACTAATGGCTGAGGAAGGCTGACAAATGCTGTAGCATCTTTTAATCAAGGCAATCGATCGTTGACACATACATCAACTCAGAAGTCATGGAAACATGTTTGTGACTTCCTAACATACACCTATTTTATGTGAAAACATTACCGGTGTGCTCATTTCATATCATGGCCTTCTGAGTAAAATGTCCCCCTCTTTTCCTAAAAACTCTTCACAGTGTAAATATTTCATTAATAATGCAAAATGATACAGGTTACGCTCTGGGGGCAAAAAGGCAAGGCACATAATTCTTCCCCTTGAAAAGTTTCTAAATTAGAAGAGGTGATGAGATAAAAATCACATAAATACTACCTAATAAAGGACTATGATTTTTGCATCACAAAGAGATGTAGTTTTTTTAGAGGATAGGGTAGAAAACCTTAATGGAACTATATCCTACATGCTGACTAGGATAATTCCCCCAACACACATGTGAAAATGGAATAGTTTCAATGGGAAATGCAAAACTAGCATCATCCTGCCAAAATTTCCAGTGGAAGAGGGAGGTTTGCCCCACAAATTCCCTTCTAAACTCTGTAGCATGGCCCCCTGCCCTTTATCATCTCACCCACTGGCCTGCCAGGCTCATCACTGGGCATTCCTCTCCCTGCCCATCCAGCTCACGTCTCCCCTGAACACCCGTGAACTTATCCTCGTGCACAGACTGTTCCTTCGGTCTGCAGAACCTTTCTCCCACTGAGTCCTCCCCAAGAACAAGTCGGCTGTTATCCCAATGATGGCCTTCCACAGCCACATGCGCCAGGTATCATGTTGTAGAGCAGTTATGCTCACTTGGGGGTCAGTTTTACTCACCAGATTATGTGCTCCTTTAAAATAGGGACCACACCTTATTACTCTTCGTGTTCCCAGGCACTCAATGAACACTGGCGAATTAATTCAGTGAATGACGAAGCACAATACAGTAAGAAATACAGTGTGGAAAACAAGTGAGCGTTGGGTGCACGCAACAGACTTAATTCCTCTGTGGTGACTAAACATGCAATTTCATATCTATGTATGCATACTATCTTATATTTTCAAGGCATTAAATAATACAGTGACGTGTTCTGTAAGATCCTAATTCACTCAGAATTTGCAAACAGTTCTTAATAGAGGATTTCTCACATTGGGAGCTACAGACTAAAAGGTGCCACCGAAATATGTCCAATCTTTTTCCTGTGGCTCCCCTTTTATCTTGGCTTCTTATACCAAGAGGCGAGGAAGTAATTTAGAGTGGACAACTTGTCCTGACGGCAGGGTGACCTGAAGTCTGGGTTTAGCCAATCTGGGTAAAAATGGCCTGGGTTTTATAGGGAACTTGTCAGGGGAATGCAACCAGAGTAGCTGGATGTCCCAATTCTTAGCAAGGCCACTGAGATGACCCACCTATAGTGATAAAAATAGAACCTGTCTCCTAGGATGGGGTGAGGGTTAACTGAGGTGAATGCAGAGGAAGTGCTTAGCCCAGTGCCCGGAACAGAATGGAAGCTCCGTCGATGACAGCTGCCGACCTTGGGATTGTTGCTGCTGTTGGTGAGAACACCACTTGATTAGCGGTGTGAACTTGGACACGTTACTTAACCCTGTGTCAGTTTCCCCATCTCTAACTTGGGCATAGTGACGGTACCTTTCCTCCTGACATGGCTGCGAGGAGTGAGTGAGTTCAACAGCAGTAAAGGACTTAAGAGGACTGTTGACTAATATAAACGGATTCCAGCACATCGGAATGCTACGGAAGTGTTAGGAATAGTAATGATGGCCGTCACTGTTCATACTATTATTATCAAGGATCAAAGGATCTAACACATGTCCTTTGAGACTGTCACCTGTTATGAGACATTATGCAGATGCGTTTAGACCTTTAGACACACAGGTGGGCAGAAAGCACTGAAAGACCAAGAACCAATCCAAATTTCAAACTGAACATTTCTAATGTCAAGTTCTGTGTTAAGGCTTCACAACAATGTAACTTACTTTCCCCCTTACTAGTATACTCTAAAGTAGATACTGGGGAAGCTGGGATGGCTCAGTGGGTTGAGCACTCACTTTGGAGCCCCACCCGAGGATCGAATCCTGGCCCCAGCCCAGCTGGACCCACATGCTGAACTGGGGAGTGCCCCCAGTTCAGTTCTTGCCGGGGCCCATGTGGGAGGCGCCCAGCCCTGTCCCTGCCCTGCGCCCACCTGTGGAGTGAAACTATATGGAAAATGAATGCTGTCAACTATGGAGACTGCTCTGGGCCCTCCCCCTTCTCTCTGTCTGTCTCTGTCTGTCTGTCTCTCTGTCAAAAAAAACCCAATAAGAAATAAATAAAGTAGATACTTCTCCCCATGTGACAGGAGGGAAAATTGGGTCAACGGACACACGCACCATCAACGATGGAAATGAAATCAAACTCATGCCTTGGGACGCCAAGCAAAACAGGTGCCTTCCAGTTGCATCCCACTGTGTTGCAACAACCAGTGACCCCTTCACTGAGCAGAGTAGAACTACATCAGCAAAACAGATCAACCAAAACTAAGCTATGTAACAAATAACACACTTCATGATCTACCTGCTTGGTCAGTGCCCTTTCACAGCTAGTAGGTATCCAAAAGGCGTGGGGTGGGGAAGGCATTCACACCTCAGCGGGGGTGGTGAGTTCTCCTAAACACCTTTTCCGGTCGCCTGCTTGTGTTAGAAATAAACAGCTTAGCTGGTGGAGTGGTATAAGCGGGACCTTGAATTTCTTGGAATGGAATGAAGTACCTTAAGAAATGCTTTGGCATTCATAAAAAGAAGGAAAAGTTGACGAAAGAATGAGTGCTTAAGTAACGATATTTAAAATAAACACAAAGCAATACAAAATCGGTCTTCATTTCTGGGCACTGAGGATCTGGCCCAAATAGAAAAATGCTTTTATAGATTTCTATTAATCTGGGGGGTTAGTTATTAAACACGAGACATACAAACGACTGATATCATACAATGCGTCCACTGGGGTTGTCAGAGGTTGCCAAAATATACAGACTGGGCAACAGCTTTTAACGATCCGGCTGCCATTTGTGCACAATGTGGGCCAGGGAAGCTGGCCACAGCTCAGCAGTGAGGGGAGGACTGGTTTACAGTAGTCTGGGGGGGGGGGGGGGTTCTGCCTCATGGTCTACTCTTCAGTATCCAGTAGGGTGGCTGTATCAGGAGAAAGAACCAGGCACGCAGAAGAGACGTGAGCCTGAGGCCCAGAGCTGGCCAACGTCCTGTTGAGCTACAACGGAAAAGCGTCAGCTTATCAAGCCCAGCTGCTCAGCTCGCTCACGCGACCCAATGGTAACTAACAGGATGCGTCCCCATCGGCCAGCCTCTAAAGGGGACAGAGCCCACAGATGCTGAAATGCACACCCCTTCCACGCCCTTGTTCCCCGCATGGAAACCTTTGCTGACGTGTCACCAGGCAAAGAGGCGGGACCGGGGGGCAGCAGTCACCAGGAGCAGTTCCAGGCTTCATCTCCGATTGGCTGAGCAGACCCCTGGATCCCAAACTCCAGTGGTTACTCCAGCGGCAGGTCTCTCAGCTGCTGCCCACGTTCTGCCTTGGGGCCTTCCTCTACCACCCTACCTTCATCTACCATGCCTGCCCCCCGATTTGTCTAAGTCCTTCTGGGATCCCCCTAAATTTAGTGAGGGCACCTCTCCTGTGTGCTCCTGTGGCACCCTGGGCTTATCTCGGCCTCTGGGCCGTCGTTCCGGGGGCTTCTCTTCAGAGACCCTTGTGTTACATCTGCTCGGCAGTGTTATTTTCCTCAGTCACGGCAGCATTTGCTTTGTAGAGTAGGTTTTTAACCTTAAAAGTGAAGCATTATCTTGAAAAATGAGAGAAGCTGGCCACCCTGAGTCCTACGTCAAAGCAACGTGAGCTAGAGGTGGCATCAGCTGTTGCATCCATAGAACACAGAGTCTGCCAGTGCTCAAGTTTTCACCATTCCCTATTGTCACATGGGGCCCCCTCCCTGCATCTTATCACCAACCAAGCCAACTACGGCAGACTCTCCGTGAGTTCTGGTTAATGGAGAGTCTTCTTACATTTATCTGGCCTCTACCCATCCCCATGGGTGCCGGGTAACTAAGAATCTACTGTATTAGGGTCTGAGGGCTTAATGACAAGAATGGTGATTTCGCTCTAGAACTGTAACTCATTCAAAATATGTGCCCAATCCATGTTGAATGAATGAAGACATTCATTAATTTGAGATATATTTTACCTCTTTGGGTTGTGGCATGGACTAAAACAATATATGTGAAAAATATGTGCCCCTATAACTTGAGATTGAACTGTAAGTTACTGTGGTAGAGGACAACTTAGGTCAGGACCCCGTTTCTTGAATATTGTGCTGTAACCAGTGATAAGGAAGAAGATCTGGTATTCACCTTTCTAATTTTAACAAATCAGTAAACTTTCTGAGAAGGATGTTTATTTTTGGTCTTATAAATGACCCAAATGCGTTACTCTTTGAATAATTCCAATAACCTGGATAATTTTTCCAGAACAAATTAATTCTCTTTATTTTCCCATCCCTGAAAAGCTATTTGATTTATGATCCAATATGCAGTGCACACAACAGGTAACAGTTTTTCTAGTAAAACTATATGAACATTATGTAATGAAGCTATATTCGACTCAGACATTTTTTCCAATATGCAATAAGTGGAAATTTTTTTTTTAAATCAAAATTAAACTGGCAGGCTTACAATTTATAAAATCAGCACTCAAATAAAGCCTGTGCTATACATACAGCCTTTTACATTTTAATGGTGGAACATAATAATAAATGGCTTAGAAATAAAGTCAGTCCCATATGCTAAGAGAATTCAATTAGAAGTTTAGGATACTGCTATTTCCAGACAGAACAATGACCCCTGGCCTCTAATCATTCTGTATCTTAGCCTTCCACTTCACTATATTCTGAAAGTTGTTCTTTGTACATTGTGAAGTTGGCAGCCCTTCTGCAGCCTGGGAAGCTCACAAAGGTATACTGTAATAAAAATATACATGTTATTGTTGGCTAGGAAGAAGAGTGATTTTCTTTTTTTTCAGATCATGAAATATTGTCTACTAAAAACTCTACAAGCCCTAAAATGTTCCGATGCCAAATACAGTATCTTCAGTTCCCCCCAAGTTCAACAACATTTGGGGCCCACTCACTGTCAGGCTCTAGATTTGAACAGAATTGAACTAAGGGTAGGTTTCTTTGGACACGAATCCCTTCTATTTCTCTGTGTTGTAGACTCTCTCACCTTTCCCTTAGGAAAATCACTGTCATACACTGTTCCCCAAATGTTTACTCAACAAGCATATTGTAACTAAGGTGTTTTTCCCAAATCCATAAAATGTTTATCCTGAAATCCAAATCGAACAATTGCCGCATCAAGGACGAAGGGGACCCGGAAGGTTGGCACAGTCTATTCTAAGAGACTTGTGCGTGACCATCTCTAACACACAGCTGTTTAAATTTTTATTTTAGAAGCGAGTCTGGACAGATTCCAAAACCACTTCTGCACAGTTTGTAGTGTTCTTGTCCAGTAAAAGGAGCCCCCATTCCCTGAGAATGTCCTCCTATCTGACCCAGCCACGCCTGCTGAAGAGTGGCTGCATCTTCAGATATACGAGGTCCTTTGTCTCCTGTCATTGCTGATAGGTGGTTGTTCTCTTTTGAAAACCCAGGTTGTAAAAGTACATATTCTGTGATGTGTGGACGAGAAGATAATCCAATACTATTTAAACATCTGACTTTTAAGTGTAAACATTTTAGACAAACACGAGGAATGAACTCACTGCTCCACCAATAAATCATGAAAAGAAACTGTTCGTGCTGGTTTACTGTTCTTTTTCTTCAGCTAGAGGTTATTTTTAAAAGGCTATGAGCATTTAATAACCAGCTGCCATGAGAAAAGCGTATTTCACTGTTAAACTGTTCCTGGCTCTCTTGTCACATAAGCAGCTGTCTATTTATTGGCTGTACATTTATTCAAGGTGGGTATTCTCATTCAACCTGTGGTCAACACAGAGATGTTGGCTGTTCCAGAATTTTAAATGCTTGACTTTAAATATTGACTCAGATTTTAAAGGACTTGGCTTTTTCATGTATTGAAATGCCTGCAGGTTTTCATTGGTGTTGTGTTAATTTCTTTTTATGAAGGAGAGAGAGAGAGAGAGAAAGAGAGAGAGAGAAGGGGGAGGGCCCAGAGCAGCCTTCATAGTTGTACATCATTAGTTGTGACACAGTTTCAACCCACACAGGTGGATGTGGGGCCAAAAGGGGTGGAAACTGAACTGGGGTCCTCCCACCTGGGAGGTGAGAAGAACCTTTACCGGCAGCCTAGTGGTTGCAAGGCAAGCGCTCAACCACTGAGCTATCCCAGCATCCCCTGGGTTAATTGTTGAATAGTGAGACTAATCACAGAGGACTGGGTTAAGCTTGGGTTCAGAGACTAAAATAGGCAAAAAAGGAGAATCAGCTCGTGTTAATCCAATTACTCACTTATGCTTCAAAAGTCATGCCTAGAGTCATAGCCTTAGAACTATAACCAGTTAATTAAAGTAATACATTAAGCAAAGCATGTGACTATTATATGTTCAATTCCTTTCCCATCCAGTCTTCTGGGAAGGCAAAGCACTTTACATTGCAATCTCAAGGGCAGAAAAAGCATTTGTATGTCCTCAAATTCACATTCAAGAGGCAGCAAGCACTCCGTCACAACATACTCCTGTTAAGGAAACAAGTAGCTTCCATGATGTCCTAGAAAATACTGACAGGACATCCCAGAGTTAGCACTTATGATGAAAAACAATTCTAAATCAATAAAGCCATGTGGCCTGGGTAATAAAGTTGTCCTAAGGCATCTTCATGGGTGAAAACGTAAAGTACGTACGAACTCCTGATAACACACCACACACTGACGCTAAGGCAATGTTTTCAAGATGAAATTGCACCTCTCTGTTTTGTATTTTGTTCAGACAACTTGATAAATCGTATGCAAAGAAAGATTCTTTTTAAGTACCCACATCTCTGGGAATAATAATGTCAAAAGCTGTCTTCCACAGTACGACTCAGTTCTCAACCCCTCCAGTTATGTATCTTTAAACTAGATAATAAGCAGTGCTTTCAGTAAGATGCATTTTTAAACTACATGGAAGTAGCATTGGCACAAACATCTCAGGTGAAGCTGCACACCAAAAAACATACTGGGTAAACCTTGAACTAATGTAATATAATCTTCCCCTTTGCGTAAAGTATCTGATCACAGTAAAAAAAAATAAAATAAAATATATATATATATATATTAAAATAACTTCTGTTTGCATAAACCATGTTTACTGATAAGTGTTTCCTGTTTACATAAAGAAATCATCTTCTAGCAAAGGAAAACTGTCACTGGAGTGAAAACCACACCTACATAAATATTTTGAGTTCAATGATTTCCGTTAAAGAAATATCAAACAATGCTTATGATTTTGTTTGCAAATTGAGTCCTATTAAAACGCAAACAATAAAAAAGGTGACAAAGATTTCTTACAACGGTCTGCGTAGTAGGTCTAATGCAGAGTGAGTTCCCTGCCCTCAAAACAGACCATGGAATTGTGAACCTTCCAAACTTGCGCTGCAGAGTGGATTAGCTGAAGTTCTATTCCATGCAAGGCACCAGACCCTGGCGAGGGCTGACCTTTCTAACTTATGACATGCGCTGCCCATCACTGCACTAAGAACACTGCTGACACGTGCCAAACCTTCTTTTTCCGCAGAATGCATATGTTTATTCTCGCATGTCTTCTCTTTCCAGCTCCTCGGCTACAACTGGGTAGGTGCGGCCTGCAGACAGCTTCGTCCCGGGAAGCATGCTGCCCGTGCGGCTTGGCGGGGCCGGGGACGTTATACACTCACACCCGTTTGCCTTACAAGCAGATTTTCTATCCACAAGATCCCTGGATAGAAAGACTAAGTCCGGTCACAACTCAAGCTCCAGCATCTCCGGGGGCCCCGGCAGCCCCTCCTGGCTGTCACTCCTTCCTGGGGGTGTCCCCTCCCCGTCCGCAGCCCCCTCCTCTGCACGTGGCAGCCCCTGCCTGCCCTCCTCCCTCCGTTGCGCAGCGCCCCCTCTTAGGGCCGCGGTGCTGCGGGGACCCATCCGCAGGCGCCGAGGGCGCAGCGCGCGGTGGAGCGGGGCGCCTACCTTCCCGGTGTCACCTGAGCCGCGCCGCCCGCCGAGCTCCACGTCCCGCCGCGCGGGTCCCGGCTGAGATCGGAGGCACAGGGGCGCGCTGGGCCGGCCCGGGTGCAGGGCGCCAGGTGCGCAGCGGGGTCCCGGGTCCCGTCCCCGCGCGCACGCCCGCTTCCCGGCGGCGCGGATCGGCGATCTCCGGTAGCCCGGCAACGGCCGCCCTCCCCGGGGCCCTCCCACCCGGGAGCCCCGCCCGCGCCCCTGCGCGCCGCCCCCAGGCTCCCGGCGGCGCCCCCTCGCAGCCTGGCTCGCAGGCGCCCGCGGGGGCTGCAGGAGCCGGCGAGGGCGCCCCCGCACCCCCCAGGTAGACCCGGGATGGGGGTGAGGGTTGCGGGGAGGGACAGCCAGACCACGGAGAGCGGGGCTAAGTTAGGGCGCTTGCCCTGGAGAAGGGCCGGAGCCCTCGTGTCCACCCTGCGCGCGCTGTCCCGGGGCCTTCGCCCCAGCGCCCGCTTCTGCACCGGAGCAAAGGCGCCCGGAAAGCGCCGGGGCGCATTGGCTCGGCCGATCAAGACCCTGATGGCCTAGCTCCCGGGCAGCCGCCTGCATTCGGGGATGGAGGTTCCCCGCTGATCCTCACCCGAGGTTCGGGCACTCACAGAAACCTCTGCAGAGGTCAGGGGTGCTGCCCAGTTCACTGTGTCGCACTCCTGCCTCCTCGCCACCCCCCAGGGTGACACAGTGAGCCACTGGGGATGTGGGTGAGCACAGGACGCGGGCCCCTGCCTGCCTGCCTTCACGAGCACTTCGTGGAAGGTGCTGGAACTCCTGAACTTCAGCCTTGTGGGTTTATGAAGCCGAGCTAACAGTGCGCACTTTGTGGATTTATTGGAAGGAGTGAAAGGATCTTGTATGTTAAAAAAAAAATAAAAGTACTTGTGCAGCAGTAGTAGAACGTTACAGAACTGTAAGTATCATTGTTTCCTCTGTCCAGTGAGTGAATAAATGGACAACGTACCTTCAAACTCCATCCTGTGAACAGCTTTGGTACCATGAGGCATCTGCCATTTCTTACGTGTGGCTTTTGCTTCCCCCACACAAGGGCACATCTCTTTGGATGCAACCACGACCTATGTTTTCTATACCCGGAAGCCCATAGTACCTCTCTGTAAATATTTGTTGAGTGAATGGATATGTCATTAGACTTACTCCTGATAAGCACATCTCGGGAGCCCGTACTGAGAACACTGTGTGCTCTGTTAGGTACTAGTGAAAAAGTACATTAAAAATATTGTCAGCCCAAGCATCACACCTCAAGGGTGTCTCCTTCAACTCTAGCATGGCCAGAATGTACATCACAATAATGACGGATCTGTAAATGATTTACAGGGGCTACACACGAGCTTATTTGAACCTCAATGCAAGTGTACGTCTCCCAGGGGTCTCCAAACTACGGCCCGTGGAGACCTTTTTATCTGAATAAAATAATATTAAATAAATAATTAAAAACAACATCTATGTTTTGATTCTTTTTTATTTGGACCTCGAGTGTGTCGTCGGCCCCCAAACTGCTGTTTGATAGTTAATGCAGCCTGAAAAGTTTGGAGACCCCTGCAACCTGTCGGCGGTGACCCAGTAGTAGTAAGAGCGGGTGGACCGCACCGACATGCTCATCCTATTGAAGTCATCTGCTTATCTGGGACCCTTTGCCCCACTAGACTTCAGTCTCCTGTGGGCACATCTTCTTAATATCCCAGAACAGCGACCGCATGGGGTACGCAGCCTGCCTTTGCGATGCCTTTAGGGTCCCTCATTCACCTCTTCCTCTTTTTCCCTTCGCCCCACCCTCTGCACCACAGAGAGGCCCTCCCCACCTCTCCCCTGGACATGGTCCCCTTTCTCTCCGCTGCTCTGCCTGGAGGGACCGCTTCCTTCTGCCTGTCATTACCATCCCTGTCCAACTAAAAAAGGTTAACAGGAAGTTCCACATAAAGAATGGCTTCTGTTCTTGAATTACCATTCAGAGATTTCCAGGCTTGGGCCCCGCCCACACTTTCAGCCTTCTCCGCTCTCTCCTCCAGACTGTACCCTTTGTATTCTGGCCAAACTGGCTGGCCTTGAACGTGCCCTTCCCTGTGCCCTCTGAGCTTCCTCTTCGTTCTCACCTACTTCCCTCACCTCTCCCAACTCCTTACTTACCGGGCTCCTATTTCAGGACCAACCCAAAAGCCACAACTTCCACACGTCTCTCCAAGGCCTATGGCCTTCTTACTACCATGGCAGCACTTGCCACATTCTCTCTTGAGTTGTGACTATCTGTGACTGAGCTTTCTCCCTCAGGGACAGAGAAGAGTCCCGCTTTCCAAGAATGGGCTTACCGTGTTCAGACTTGTATCTCTGATAGTCTCAGACCTTCACGTAAACGGTCAACACATGTCTTCTGCCTGGGGTTTAATCTGCCAGCTCAGGAACTGCCTCCGTGACCTGAGTCCCTTGTTCTTCTGTTTGACCACCTTTCGTACCAGAGACAGTGACACGTGATGCAGTTCATGATCAGCTCACGTGTATGTGACCGATCTTCCCTGGGGGTCTATTAGCTCACTCACTGTGGACAGAGACCCTGTTATGACACCGTGGGCTTTGGCATCAGGTAATCTGGTGTTGGACGACATTCACCCACTGCATGCCCTTGGAGAAGGTACTTCACTTCTCTAAAATTCTTCCGCTGTAAAATGAGTTGTTTCAATGGTGGTTGTTAAATAAGATAAGGGCTTCGGGTCACTGAACCCAATGCCTGGAACATGTTGAGAGTTCACTCGTGGCTGTTAGCAGCAGTGTGCCTTTCATAGAGCAGACCATGCCTGGTGTCAGTACATAAATGATGACTGAAATGACATTGGACAGTAGGGACAGACCGTTGAACCTCTGTGCTCTGCTAAATGCATCTTATTGTAGGGAAGCCGGGATGGCTTTATAGGTTAAGCGCTCACTTTGCAGCCTCGGGGACCAAGGATCGAATCTCAGCCCCAGCCCATGTGGACCCATATGCTGAACTGGGGTGTGCTTCCCATGAGGGAGGCCCTCTTACTATGGAAGCCTAATGGTTATGAGGATCTTGGTAAAAATGTTGTTTTTAAGATTATGTTCAGGGTTGGTTTTCTGAAGCTCATTTTTAGCAATAGCTACTAAGCTGATGCAAAGTATATTTGTTTAGAATGTTTTCCAAAAGAAGTTGAATGAATGAAGTAACAAACGTCTTGGAAAATAGTTTCAAAGATTAGCTAGCTCACTGGAAGAAAAGTTAATGGAAAATTATTTGACCTCCTAGTAATTTCTAGTGTAAATCACTACTCTTTGGGAAAATGGAGTCGAGTGCAAGCTACATGGAAATCCTGAGTTTAGTCTCTGTTAATTCACAGTGCCTGGCACATAGTAAGTGCTCATTAAAAACTCATTGACTGAATTAATAAATGGGGTACAAAGAAATCTCAAAGATGAACAAACTTTGCCAAATATAGTTAAGAAAATAAGGAGAAAAAAAATAACCAAGACCCTGCTATTTAAGTAATCCCCAATACCCATTGCTACCAATTATAAACTATCAGTGTAGGGTTGGGGCCAGATGTTGAGTGATTGGCTGAAGGTCATTCACCAAGTTAATAACAAAGTTATGATCACTTCGCCATGCGACTCGTGCACAAAGCAATGTGTGCAAAAAGGCCAAGGAGGTCATTTATTTAGTTCACATGACACTCTCATGACATCTGTAGAGCAACGTTGTTATAAGCTGTAGCACTTGTACTGATCTTTGTGAGTCTATGACACTCTTGTTGGCCAGACTCTTTTCGTGTGTTTAATGGGAAAAGAAATGGGCTGTTGAGTCTCCTGCTCTCCTTCAGTGGATGCCCCTGCCGATGGCCAAATAAATGAACGGGCTCGCTGGACAGCAGCCTGTGACGCTAGGCCCTGGGGCTGCCAAAGCCAAACAAGAAACCCAGACAAGATGGAGAAAACTGTGCTTATGAGAACTCATCTCAGAGAGCATGCTGCTTCTGTTGGAACGACTGGTCAGAGGCAGTTGCTCGGCACCACTACCTCCCCCTTCTCACGAAAGAGCAAAGGTAAGTCACGTTGGATGGTGTTCAAGGGCTTGTCAATCTGAGGATGTGAGGCTTGTGGGTGCATGTGGAGCCAAAGCTGACTGACTTGTGATGAGAGAGCAGAAATTAGACACCTCCTTCTCCCCTCCTTGCGTGGCCCGGTCCTCTAAACTGGGCTGACAGATTTTTAGGGACTCACTCTGGCAAAAGCCACCAAACTATTAATTTTTCCATAGTGCTATCATAGCTGCATCTGACCAAACCCATGGTGGATGCTTGCGGAAGAATGCCTTACGTCTTGAGTCCTTTATCACCGAAGATTCTAGGCCAACTGATTGGAAAACGCTATCAAAAATGTCTACTAGCTCTCATGAAATATAATCAAAAGGAAGAAAAAAGAAAGACCCCATGTCTTTAGCCAAAATGTTGGCTATCGTGTTCACTAACAGTTAAGCTCAGCTCTGTATAATTCTTATAACAGAAAGAATTCATTGCCTAGCCGTGGAACAAAAGAGCGCAGATGTTCTAGAGTCGCCATTTAATGAGCCTTATGTGGACATGACAAGCTGAATTGTACATTGAAAACGAGACATTTTTTTGAAATATTGTTAGAGTGGCTGGCGCACAAGTACGCAATACATATTAGTACATTAATTAATCATGAGTGAATTAATAAATATTAGTGAAGGTTACAAAGTAAACATCTGTAAAACTTTATAGGAACCCTTTACGAGGATGAGATAGACATGAGGGACAGACAGCTATTTAGCCTCGAAAGCAGTGTGTGTGCACATTTTACAGTTAATACATAAATTTATTTACAAGAAATATATTCATTTTTTTCCCTAAGGGGGAAAAAAAAATTTAGGAAGCGTTCATGAACACATCTTCAAGGATTCTTATCAACTTCATGCGATGTGGAACACATGTCATTTACAAACCCATATTGAATTTGCAAACTAAAAATCTCATAAAATGCCACTGGGAATCTCCTTCAAAGAGTAACAACCTTTCATTAACAGTGACGTTCCATGAACTCCATGGACCTGTTTTGAGAAAATATCAATTCCTTGGAAACACGCAAAGATGTGCTTATCTAGTGCCACACACACACACACACACACACACACACACACACACACTATCCCACATTGCATTGTTACATTGAATTTTTTTGTGAAACTTATTTTAGATAGTATGGTAAATGATGTAATTGTGTTTAGACTGCTTAGAAATACAGAAGCGAAAGGAACAGTTGCAAAACACCAGACTGATCCAGATAAGTGACATATCTATCATGGAAACAAACAAAATGCACTCCAAGAGGAAGTGGTTATCTTGATCAGTCAAATGAACATTTGTCTCTGATCAGGTACCAGCGCATTTGCGTTAGCAGTTGTTGCAAAATGGACTCTGCCGGTGACCTAGAGCAAACATTGGCCCAGGACTTGGAAAGCGAGCCATGTGACCTTCGTGAAGAGTCCAATGACTTTTCTCTAGTCTCAGTTTCCTCACCTGTAAAATGGCTATAAAAATTCCAGCTCGCTTATGTCATGAGGATCTGAGCAGTGAAGTGGTTCTCTTAAGGCCACATAGCTAATCAGTGACAGAATCAGGACCAAAAATAAAAGTCTTTTGAAGACTTGAACTTTCTGCAGGAACAAAGCTGCCATTGAGGCAATAGACAGGAAAGTGCTTTGAAAACAACGCAATACAAGGGTTTCGTTCAGTAGACATCATGTAGAGTATATCTACTTAAATCACCAGCAAGATCGTCATGTGGCAACTGAGTAAGACATGCCTTCTGAGACTGTACCTGGACATCCAATAAGAGCTGTCCTTGTTTTCAAATCAAATAGAACTTGTTTCATTTCTCAGTGAAGACCCGAGAAAGAAACAACTATCTGAATTAATTCAGACACTGAAGTGGATTATCAAGGACTTGACTTGCCCAAGCTAGTTTTCTACAAAGCCTAAATTCATCAGATAATCGCTAATTCTCCCTTTTGTTTTGTGCTGAGTAGAGTCTGGGTTTGTGAAAATGAACCTAGTAACAGAACAAACAGTCATTTAAAAAATGTTTAAATCCTAAATCTGAACTACATGATGGAGTTCCTAAACACACTTTCTTTAGGCATCTTCTCCAGTCATAAATTTAAAAGCTTAATTTTCTTTATCTCAATGTGAACATTTAATACTGCTTTTGTGATTTAAAGAGAACATTTTAACCAAACTAATGAAAAAGAAACACACAAAAACCCACCTAAACTGGTAATCCAGGATATAATGAACATACTTTGTTATACTGTCAGTAAAAACAAAAACTTAAGTGCCTCTCCTGGCATGACTATAAAAACCAGTAGTCTTTTAGATTCAATTCTTACTGACACATTCTAAAAATGTAGTTGGCTTAGTACAGTTTTAAATAACCTCCACTTAGCTATCAAAGTTTTAAATTTAAGCAAACAGTGCTAATTACCTTCCTTCTAGTGTCAGGAGGAAAGTTTGGAAAGTAATTGAATTAATTGACTCTGAAAAATTAATTACATATGAAATGAGCCTCATTAGACCTTTCCTGTTTCATCAGAATTTCAGTCTAAAGAATAACTGGTCTTATCACTTATAATTTCTCTGTGGTTCACCTACCATAACATAGACTGTTGTGATGACAAATATTTCACTCAAATAAATTTAGGACTAGTACACTAAATTGAACTAATGTGAACAGGGAACTCTTACTTTTCCTGTGTATTAAGTTGTTGCAAGGCAATGTGTATGCATTATCACAGAATTAACAGTAGCAACAAAAGCAAAGCCAAACAAACAAAAAAACCTCCACAGTCACAGTTAATTTTCAAATTCAGCCCAGCAATATGTATTTCGGTTTTGCCATGTGGAACATATACTAAAGTGAAAATGTGACTAAAAACTTTGTCACATCATAATTATCGATTACTCAGTTTTCATAAACAGTTGGCCAATTGTAACTTAACAACAGCTGTCACTATAAATTTGAAGTAAACATTAATTTAGGAATATTAACCTGGTCAGGATTTGTGCAAGTAAGGCTCGCTATTTTCCAAGGGCACAGAATAGCACCGGAGGACTTTTTTAAGCACACTTAGTGCAACTTGACCCTCACTGTTTTACAATTCTGCAGTTTTACACAAAAAAGGCTTGAATTATACTTGAATGCCTTTGCAGTGATTGAAGATACAAACTGCACAATGAGATGGATTGGATAGATTTACATCTTGGAGGAGCGAGAATAAATAAAGAAACAGTGTTTCAGAGATCCTCTATTTACTCTTTCACATAGGACAACAAGGAAAGCCCCACCGCCTGTTTACTAAATAAAGTAACCGGTGAATGCATAGAGCTATTACAGCTTAGGGACCTCAGGCTCTGGAGAGCAACTGCAGGCTGCTAAACTTAGCACTCTTCCTATCTTTCCTGTCTGAACAACTTATTTCCAAGTAAAATTTGCATGCCACCTTGCAAACCCTTTTGTACACATGACTAACATGGCACCTAGTATCATATTTACTCTGGTGCAGACATGTAGCCGGACGTAGTGGTCAAGTAGAGAAAGGCTTGCTTCTCATGGGTTAAAACCATCTCTTTTCTCCCAGCACACAGGACAAGTGAAGGGAAAAAGCTACAACAAGAAACGTAAAATGCTCTACCTGCCAGGCGCTGAACTCTTTCCAGTATCACCCTTTCGGCAACTTAACGTCTCCTTGGCAGCTCTGCTATGCCCAGGGCTTCTCCCTTCCCCAACCCGTGTGTCAGCACAAGCCCAGACGAAGCTTCAAATCCAGGAAAATGAAATTCACCACGCAGATCAAAGGCAGAGGAGCAGGGAGACGAAATGCCCGTAATCTGATCGCTGATCAGTCGCAGAACATCAAAGGCAGGGCTGGGTTTATATGGAAGCACGGATATGAAGAAAGTCCACTTTCAGCAGGTACTCACCCTCCCGCCTCCTAGTCCACAAATTCTTTTGTTTAACACGGATCACGTTGTTTCCCTTTTTCTTTTTCTTTCTGTGTGCGAGCAGGAGAGAGGGTGGCTGTCCCAAGCTGGGGCCCAGGAGTCAGAGCTGTGTGCTGTCTCCTCGGTTCCCAAGTTGTGCTGTGGATTGTCAGCTGCCGGCTGCTAGTGCCGGCGGGTTCTGCTTTATCCTTTCATCTCCCTCAACTGCAGATCCCATGACATCATTCAGCGCCCTGGGACTGGCAGGAGAGCTATAATTCAGCCTGTGGGGGAGTGCAGCTCAAGCGAAGCCAGCGTTTGCCTGATCTCTAATCACGTTAGGCTCTTGTGCCCGGGGCAGGACAGTTCCTGTTATCTGTTTCCCAGTTGGAAAGGTCTGCGATGGCTGGGGGGACGGCTGGCACGTATATGATAAGATCCCCGGATCCATCCAGGTCCCCAGCGACAGCATTTAATTGACTCGGGGTTGATAAAAATCACTAGCGTTCACAAAGACAGTCACATATTCAGAATAGTTAGAGATCCCTCTAAGCCCATTCCGGAAAACACCCAGGGATCCTGCCAGTCGGAGAAAGGGACATTTTAAAAATGCTTTCACTGCTACCAGGCTGTAAGAATTTGTTAAAACTCTTTTCCTTGAAACTCAAGTTATTGGAATTGACTGCCCATTAAACAATGGTGCTTTAATTAAGTATGGGGCAGATCACCAGCAGGCCTTGCGTGTGGATACCTGTCACGCCATCATTTCATCTTAGTCTTGGTCTTAGTTTGAGATGCTGAGTGTTAGATTTTAAAACAGCATGTAGTTCTGAGCGAGGTACAACTCCTTAACACCTGTTGAGCATTTTACATTTCACAAAAAGAGAACAATTATGTGGAGAAAAGTGCTTGCCCCATGTGGAGCCCGAAGCTGTGTTCCTTGACTTTTAGGGCTATTTCTTCTACATCTACGGTGTGAACTCTTAACTCACTAAAAATCACCACAGTCTAATTAATCCTCCATCATTTAAAATTAAACCTGTTGCACGTTATTTAGAATGTTCTTGCTATTTCTCATTAACAGTGGCAGATTCGAAATGTAAGATTATTTTATTTTCAGTATTTATCAAAACAGAAGATAGTCAGAAATTTCATCTTCATTAAAATGCAAGATACAGTGCATTTCTGAATTCCAGAGTATGGAATGGAGGAAAACGTTCTATTTAATAACGGAAACCTGCCAACTTTCAGAAGGTCAGTTAAAAATATTTTCACAAAATGAGGAGACTGTAGAATTTAATCTTTCTTTACACTGCTTCCCTCCCTCATAGGTTTCATCTAATTTTTTCCTGATGTAGTGTTTAAAACTGCAGTTTATGATGTTTGTATTTCCAGATTCCTCTGGTTCTTGAACAAAATCCATGGTTTGAACAGTGAATGAGTTCAGTATCGCATTTAAATAATCGTGTTGAACTTAACAGTGTTTCTTCCTCATAGGGCATTTCTCAAAGATGCGCAGAGCTCAAACAGTATTCGATGTGCACACGTGATTCTCTGTGACTTTGCGATAGCAGAGAAGGAAAGCTCCCCTGACGCCTGGCCTGCACATAATGTTTCCTGGGCTGGTGGGCACACCAAGAAAATGTTTAAGAGGACAAACTCTTTTCAGGTGGGCATTTGCCCGTTTCTTCTCCAAGGCTGTCCAACTCTGCAGCAAGAGTGAAATGCATGTCGCATCAAGCTGTGCTCAGGCATCAAGTGGCCAGGTGCACCAACATAATAAATCGTAACAACTAGATGCTGGTGAGGGGCTTTGGGTGAGCAAGGGACGCCCAGTGTCTTGATAGATAGAGTTCAATACCAGGAGAAACAGGGGAGGGGCTCCTTTAGGATTCTTGCAGTTCCCCTGGACACGTATAGGAGGCACTTGGAAGCAAGGAGTTCAGTGAAAATCAGTCAAATGATCTTCATTGTACACAAACCTCACTAAGAAAGATTTCTAGTTCAAAATAGGTCTAGCGATGCAATGTTACCTCCAACGGAAGAGCTTATTCACCCAGTTGCCCAAAATTGTTTTGCACGGACCCTCTTCTGGCCAAGACCCCCCCATGTGTGAGATGAAAGGGGACTGAGGTTAGGGCCCCATCTGTCACCAGGAGCAGAGAGTGGCTAACGGCTTGCCTAGAGTGAGCAGTGACCTCCTGACCCCGGGGCTCATTAATGCTGGCCCCTCCCTCCTCCCCAGCTCCCTCCATTGTGGAGATGTGGCCGGGACCATTGTTATTTCCCAACAGTACCATGAACAGGGGGCTACTGCAAAGCTTGCCTCGTCCTCTTCCCAGAAGCTTAGGCTCATGACATTAAATCTGATGCTACGGTGACAAGAAATATGTCACCATGCTCTACATAGTTACCAGTCTCAATAACACTAAGTCGCAGTACCTGATGGATGAGTCCTCGTGCCATATCAGAGCGTACAGGGCTTATTGTACTCTCTCCACCAAGTTGCATTTCAGCCACAGGGTGTGGAATGGGGCTGAGGCCCTGGTCCACCAAGAGATCGGGGCTGCATTTCATTGTCCTGCAATTGTTCCTATCGAAGAATGGAGGGGCTCCCTGAGGTTCTTGAGGGGGCCCTTCACCCCCGGTTGCCACTGAGGGCTATTTTCTTTCCAAAACCTGAAACATGCTTCCTTTATATGAATGTTTTACCTTGGCAGGCAACCCACCTAAATTCCTGTGATTGTGAGATGTAGATTCAGGTATTTCATATATGTATTTTTCCATTAAGTTTCAAAGGTCTTGGAGGTACCTGGAACTCGAATCTAATGTCATCTTTTCTAAACTTTCTGTTCAGAAGCTACATCCCAGATGATGTCAGATAAGCACAACTTATACATAAATTGGGAGGAATAGTTTTAGAATTTGTTTTGTGTGTGCGTGTCATAGTTCAATGGACACTGGAATCAGATAGGCCTCGGTTTACGTCTCTCTCAGTGTCTGCGACTTAATAACAGTTCAGACAATCGGGGCAAGTGACTTAATCTCATTGAGCTTCATTCCCCTAAAGTGTAAGGAGGCAGCATCTACATGTTAATGTTGTTGAGGTGACAAATGTTAGCAGAGAACATCAAGCAATCAATCTTACTCTTGGGCATTTATTCAAAGAAAGTGAAATCACTATCATCAAGAGATTTGCACACACGTGTGCAACAGTATTCACAATAGCCAAGATATGGAAACCCCCTAAGTGTCTGTAGATGGATGAATGGATAAAGACAAATGGTGATTCTCTCTCTCTCTCTCTGTCTCTATCTCTCTATCTATCATCATCTATAATCTATATCTATCTCCATCCCCAATGGGATATCACTCAGCCTTAAAAGGAAGGGAAATCTTACATTTGCAACAATATGGATGAACCTGGAAGACATATACTAAGTGAAATAAGACCCAGAAGGCTAGGTAGCACATAATTCCACGTACAGGTGGACTCTAAAACAAGTAAGCAAACAACAAAACGAACAAAGCAAAACAAAAACCGTACTGACCTCATAGTAACATAGTGCAGAAGGCTATTTATGGAGGAAATGTGGAAATACAGAAAGGACATTGGGGGCTGCTTGGAGCTTGGGAGAGGGGGTATGGGGAGGTGTTGTGTAACGTGTTGTTTAAACAAGAGGAAAGTAGATGGGGAGATGGATGTGGTGATGGGTGTCTAATAATATGAATGTACTTAAGACCACTGAACTGTACCCTTAAAAACGGTTAAGATAGTAAATGTCATAAGTGTATTTCACCACAATAAAATTTTTTTTGAAAAAAAAGCATCAAGCAGAATAAGTCCTTAATTAACAGAAAAGCTCCGTTCCCCCTTTTCCCCTCTGTGAGAATGAAAGGATAATAGTGGACACTGAAATGAATTGGGAGATCGAACTCATACGGGAGCTGGGCTCATATTCCAAGGCGGGAGGGAAGGCTATCACCCAGCTCCTGGGTCTAATGCATCTGAGGCCAGGGTCACTCAGATGGCCTCCAGCCCTCCAGAGTGCTGGGACCATGCTTACATGATTGGGGACCGCCCCAGACTCAACCATCAGGGCCTAGTTATACGAGCCCCCAACTTTAGCTTCTACTTATTTTCCAGCTTCAGAGATCATTCAAAGCAAGTAAGAGAAACCAGCATTGATGGGTAAAAGGCGTTTTGCCAAAGGGAGCTGTTCTGGTCGACTTTCCACCTTCTACTCTCCTCCTTGGAGAGTCACGCTGAGTGGAGGGTGGTCTCTTGCTTTGGCTCCAACTCCATCGCTTCCACGTGGACTTCTGACCGTAACTGCATCACTGTAAACGTCAGATGCCTCATTTCTAAAAGGGGGCTAATAAGAGGACCTCCTCCCCTGGATTCTTGTAAACACGGCAGTCATACTGGCATGTTGTAAGTATGGAGCACATGCTAACTCCCAGCTATGGTATGGCTTTTAAAATGTCATTTCTGACTTTTAACAGGTGAGGAAAATGTGTTTCTCATCGGCAGAGAAAGGCACGCCGCAGCCTCCTTCTCTAAACATGTCCCACGTTGAAACCAAAAAGATCTTTGGCATTTTGGCAAGCAATGGGTTTTATAGCATTTGAAAGTGGACAGGTTTGATTTTTTATTTTTATTTATTTATTTATTTATTTATTTATTTTTTACAGAGAGAGAGAGATACAGAGACAGAGAGAGAACTGAATCGGGGGCACTCCCCAGTCCAGCACATGGTTCCGCACGGGTCGGGGCTGGGATTCAATCCTTGATCCCCGGGGCTGCAAATGAGCACTTAACCCACTGAGCCATCCAGGCTTCCCCTTGATTTTTTAAATAATTGCTATGGTGAGGTGTCAGGACTCTACAACTGAAGAGTCCTAAGTGTAGCGTGGCAGTTTTCAAGGGATACTTCATGTTCATGTCAGCATTCAAGATGAAGGGTGTACTGTTCTTTAGGTGAATGCATAAGGTCAAAACTCAGGGAGTGGTCAGAAGTGAAGGACCCTGGGGCCGAAGGCACATGGGACACTGATTGGCAGGAGGCTCTGTGACCAGAGGTAGAAAAGTATCCAGCCCTCCAGCAAATGCCCTGATGTTCGGACAGCTCATGTGGGGTCTCTGAGAGCTCGGGAATACAGCAGACCTCGGTCCTTACACGCCTTCAGCCCGGTATTCACAGCTCCTGGCTGACGCTCTTTCCCATCTGGTACTCTGCTGGCTTTTTGTCTCCAGGTCACAGGCCGGGAGACTGAGGGTCTCAAGAGCTCTGTCACTTTCCCAGGTCCCGTGGCTAAAGTCAACCTCAGGAGTCTATGACGCTAAAGCTCTGTTCTTTTGCAAGCTCACACGATTTCACTACTGTTTTCTGTTAATTAAATGTCTTTCTAAAAGGCTGTTTTAGTTTCCATAAGTAAGAAGCCCGGCCAACTGAAGTGTTAACAGCCTCTGTAACTTAACTAGGCTTCTTGAGTCCCAGGAATCCCCCATAGGAGGCTAATGAGTGAAATTTCTCTTTTTTTCTCTTTGTGAAATTTCTTTTTTTTTTAAAGATTTATTTCATTGTTTTGACAGAAAAAGACAGACAGAAACAGAGAGAGACAGAGAGAAGGGGGAGGGCCCAGAGTAGTCTCCATAGTTGTAACTCATCAGTTTTCATTCTACACAGGTGGGCGGGGGCCGCGCAGGGAGGGAAGTGGGCTGGGGGCTTCCCGCATGATATAAAGCCATCAAGCCAACTTCAGAGCACTTGGCTTATGGACTGGAAGGAATTCGCTGCTTGTATGCCTTACAGTGTTGATACTTTTAGGATTCCTGTTTCTAATGTATAAATAACGTCTTGACGTGAGAGTGCAGAATGAGTTTTTACATGGGGACAGATCCTCCCATTTTGATTCAGAAGTGTACTAGCCATCACTCTTCCCACATCTCTAAGTCTCAGTCCCCTTGAATCAATTTTCCTTACAGTTGTCCGTGTGGATCACCTAGAACCTCCCGTATGGTCCCGTGATTTACTCAGCTCAGGATGCGTAACAACATACCGTAGGCTGGGTGGCTTAACAACAAACCTTTGCAGGAAAAGTACTACTTAGAGGGCCCTGGAAGGATGTGTACTTGATCTGAAAAAGACAGTGGGGCTATATGATGTTGTTTTTTTAAGTGCAGCTCCTCATCCATACTTTTCTGAAAAGTACTAACCATCCAGCTGTGGGCCACTGGTATAGAGGAGCCAGCAAAAGACCCCAGTGCCAGCAACTGTGACAATCACTTCTTGATCCTTCCCCACCCCCCAGGGGACAAAAATGAGGGAGAAGTTGTCATCTAGATGATGTTACTAATCAGTAAAACGAAGAAACAACCCGATTGTTCTAAAACAGAATGACGGTTAAATACATGATGAAAGACATACTTTCTAGCTATTTGAAAACAAGGACATAGATATGTATGGGAGCATGTCTATGATAATTCTTGATTTTTCCTGTTTAGAAAACAGTTGTATTATAATATATGATATAAACCTAGTGAACACTGTCCATGTGAACATTTATATATAGAGAGAGAGAAATGGAGAAGAAAGGATGCCTCAGAATCAGAAAAGTCTTTTGGGAAGCATCCCTTAACTTCACCAGGGCTTGGCGCCTCTTGGATACTCCATCATAAGAATTACTATCTCTATCCTAGCACCGAGGGGAACCCCCAAACCGGAAGTATGTTCCGGAGGGCAGGCCCCTTGTAGTATAAGCTTCCCCCACTAGGTGAGGGTTACACATCTGCATCAAGTTGGCGTTGCTATGAGAGGCATTCGGCTTCAGTGAATTTTGTTTAGAGACTCTTTCAACATGTTTGTCCATCTCACGATGGGTGATTTACATGCACAACGTGCAGCATGACAACACATTTGCCCACACCACGCTGAGTCTATGTGACTTTACCGCGAGAGTCATAGTCTATCAAAAAGCAGGTGTAATGTCACTGATGGGACCCATAAGGATATGGAAGAGTTCGGGTGACAGGTAGACGAAGGTGGGTTAGTAAGCATCACAGGGCAGGTCATAGAGGCAAGAAAGACGGTGAGAGACAGAGACCAACACATGAGGGAAGTTGCTTATGAATCTCATGCTTCACGCTATCTAATTTCGCAGAAACCCCAATTGTCTTTTGTTGGAAATGTTTGCAATTGTCATTTGTTGGAAATGTTTGCTGATACTCTGGGCACATTGTTCTTTCTTTCATTTTGCCTTTACTGTTTTCCATTATGTCACCTCCAAGCAAGCAAAATAAGGACTTGCCTTCGTTGGTGTTAACACCTTTTAAATATTTGTAGACTCTTATCGACTACCCAGGTATCTCCTCTCCGCCAATACTTGGCCAATCCGCACACTGCTAGCTCTTTTGATCTCAATGCACAAGTCACTCCTTTGATCATTTGGGTGCCCGGCTCTGGACCCTCTCAGCTATATCAACTTACTTCTGCTAACAAATAGTACCCTGCACAGCCCAACTGCAGCCTTTGGAGAGCAGATGGCAGAGACACTATTACTTTATGGGTAGTTGACCCAAATCAAGACGTTCTTTTTGACTCTACCTAAAGTTATTTTAAGCGTACAGTTAAATAAGCTAGCCTTTCAAGTTCTTAGCAATAGCAGAATGTGGGATAGCTTCACCTGTGGGGTAACTGAAAGGGCTCTTTATTACCATCTTCAGCTGATAAATTCATCTGCACCTTCTCCTGATTTGATTCTGTAACTTTCAATGGGTGGATTAACACACGTTCTCTTTTCTAAGCTATGCCTTATTTTGTAACATGACATCTCTATTTGTTCTTCTGTAAATTCTTTAGCCTTATTCTCCAAGTCTGGCTTTTTATAATGTTTCTCAGTTTCATGTGGAAATATGGCTAGCCTACCTAGTCTCATTTCCCATCATCTAAAAACGACACATTGGCTGCTATTCAACATTGTCCCTGCTTAATCTAGTGTGAATTAATACGAGGATTATTAAGAGACTACTATCTCTTCAAGGCCCAAGTTATAGTCCCTGAAATTTGATCATTGTGTCCGAAGCAGTAACACAGCCCAGCATCTTAATTACCTTGAAAAGTGTGCAAGAGAAAGTAGAGATCTCTAAGGAATTTTTCCCTAGACAATGGGGCTTTGTCGATTAAAGCCAGCCTTTGATTTACCTGAAGAAGTAAAATAGAAACCTTCTGTGAGAGGCCAGCGAATCCAGCATTCTCTGTGGGTAACGTTCCAAAGCAGACACAGCTACTCGGGACACTTGTTGAAGTTTGAGAGTGAGATGCCTTGGAATTCTCAAAGGAACTCACCTCCTGGAAACTACAAAGAGACAGACGGCTGTGGTGGCATCTACAATCGGAGCTTTAAAAGGCTCACACTTCAAAGGGCTTTTCAGTTGGAGGTCTTTATTCCTAGCATATTTATTCCGCAATGTCTCATGCTGTACCTGGCACAAAGAACCATTTCCAACACAAATCGGTCCAGGTTCTTAAAGCGTTAAAGAATTTCTCTCTGCATATAAAATGTTTAGGGAAAAACTTTTGTCTTGGTTTCCTAGGTGACTAGAATATTTATTGATGTTTCTAACTATGAGCAAAACGGGATGGTAGACACAGAGAGCACAGAGGTATATCTGGTGACAGGGACAGATGTGTCGCTTGATAGTGTCACCAAGCATGGGGTGTTGGTAGAAAGCATGTGAAAGAAGGCACATCATGGAGTAAGTTGGGGTTCAGATTGCAAACTGAAATGCTGAGGTTCGTGTCTAGTGGGGTGCTTGAGGTGATGGGTAGTGACAGATACCATGTTCCTCTTAGAAGACGTTCCCTGTACGCACTCACGGAGTACAAGTTTCACCTCGCTCTCCTCTTTCTGTTGCTCAGGCAATAATCTGGGTTGTAAATCTGGCTGAAGGAGTCATTAAACTCATCCACCGTAACGCTCATTTCCTGCCTTTTCCTTCTGTGTGAGCCGCGGGCTTGTCAGCACACTGATCAAACACGGAATCCGTTTCCCTCCTCCTGACGCAGGGGAGACTCAGTGAGTCTGGGCTAGAATCCGAACAACTGATCCTAAACGTGAGTGTGGCCCGCGTCTGCAGTGCGTTCGCTCCCTGCGGATCTGGGGGTGAGGGGACTTTGCAAGAGCTCAGTGAGGCAGGAGCAGCAGATGTCACCCCCTGCTCTGTGCGGCTCACGCTTCTTCTGCCCTTGGACCACATTGCTTTTCTCCAGGTGCCCCCTTCAACCTGTCACCAGTGCTCGGAGGAAAGACAGTGAGGAGGAAAGGGCAGCAGGTCGGGGAGGCTTGTACAGAGGAGGGCAGAAGTCAAGGGAAAACGCCGGGAAGAACAGGCGCAGGGGAGCTGATCCTGCCCACTTAACAAGGACCTTCCACGTCGATCTTGGAGTAAGATACATCTTAATACGGTATGCAGCAAAAAGGAAAGAGAAAACCAGAAGGAATAATGAAAAAAGGAAGGAAGGAGAGAAGGAGGAAGGGAAGGAGGCAGGAAGGAATACAAACTAAAAAGGAAGTAGTAAAACTGCCTTTAAAAACCCGGTTTTCCACTGGCATCAAAAACATCAAGTACCTTGCGATCTCACCAAATATTGTGAGATCTGGTCACTGAAAACTTAATAGAAAACATTGCTGGTAGAAATGAAAGATGGGGAAGCTGGGATGGCTCAGTGGGTTAAGCACTTACTTTGTAGCCCTGGGGATTGAGGATCGAATCCTGGCCCCAACCCATGTGGACCCATATGCTGAACTGGGGAGTGCCCCCAGTTCAGTTCTCACTGAGGTGAGACCCCGGCCCAGTTCCTGCCCTGTGCAGCCCCGTCCACCTGTGGAATGAAACTATGTGGAAAAACCGATGATGTGCAACTATGGAGACTGTTCTGGGCCCTCCCCCTTCTCTCTGTCTCTGTTTCTGTATCTTTCTCTCTCTCTCTCTGTCTCTGTATCTTTCTCTTTCTGTCAAAAACAATAAAAATAAATCTTAAAAAAAAAAGGAATGAAAAAATAGCTAAACAAGTAGACAGATATATTGTGTTTACAGAGGAAGACACTATATATTTAAACTCTCTTAAATTGTGGCAAAACACACAGAGCATAGAATGTACCACCATAACCGCTTTTATGTGTGCCGCTCAGCGGCATGACGTGTATTCACGTTGTTGTGCTACCATCACCACCACCCGTCTGCGGAGCACTTTTCATCCTGCGGATCCGAACCTCTATACCCCTGAGACAGCTCGCATCCCTCCCTTCCCACAGCCCCCGGAAACCACCATTCTGCCTTGTGTTTCTGTGAACAGGTTCCTCACAGAGGCAGCATCATACAGGGCTCACCTTCATGGGACCGGCCGTTGCACGTAGCACGGTGTCCGAAGGTGCACCTTTGTGGTAGCTTGGGTCGCAACTGCCTGGAGGGGTTCCAAGTCCACTGGGTTTGGGTGGGGCCAGAAAATGTGCCTTTCTAGTAAGTTCTCAGGTAATGTGCTATTGCTCCCAGTTTGTGGACTACATGTTGAGAAGCACTGGTTTAACTGATTTAATTCTGACAAGTGACTTTGAGGGAGATACTATTATTACCCCCAATGTTACATTGAAGGAAGCTGAGACATACAGAGATGGCTAACAGGCTACACTCCTCCCACAAAGGAAGGCATAAGGCTGGATTTGAACCCAGGTGGTCAAATTCTGGGTTTTAAATGCTAGTTACACAGTATTCTGTGTAACTAGCGCCACCAGAAAAAACGTATCAATCTGGGACTCTGGCAGCCTTATTAATGACATCTACAGTTTTAGACATTATTCCTAACAGGCAGCAAATAGTTGAGAGGTAGTGAAATAAGCTGCACATGTGGCCAAAATCTTGGTTAGGCAAAAAACAAACAAACAAAAAAACAGTCATTGTCATACTGCCTTTTAAAGCACTTAAGTTCCGTAGTAAGACAGGTAGAAGTTAGCATAATGGGTGGATAAACCTTATAAAACCTTCAAATCTTTCTGGAATTTTAAGGTTTAACCCTGAATGCAGATTACTGTTTGCACTGCATTGAAACGCTTTTTGAATCTATTTACATCTTCTCTCCTGGCTCCCGGCTGGGCTGAGCAGGTCCAAACGCGTATGTACACTCAACAGAAAACGTGTCCAAGTTAAAGTTCGTTACTATGGAGGCTACAGGGTCAGGCCTAGCGGATGGACAGGACACATCTCAGACCTAACAAAGGCTGCAATTTTGAACCTAGACAACATCTGATGTGCTGTGAATGATGAGAGTAAAGATCACATCACTCCATAGCCCAGTCAGGCCAGAAAATGAAGAGGGAAAAACACACATCGGTGTGGGGCACCGTAGGGTATTCAGCAACACCCCTGGCCCGCCCGCCCTATAGGAGAGTTGCCACTGCGCCCCAGCCCCCAATGGGCTTATGAGAAACATCTCCGGACGGTGCAAATGCCCCCAGGAGACAAGAGCATCCTCCATCGAGAGACTGATTTCGATCTGTTTGTCATCTTCTACCTTAAGTTGTTTCCATCAAGGACAAGGCCATACTTTACAGATCCTGGAAATAATTATTAAGTAACTAGTAATTAATCAATGCCTTTGGATTTTTTTTAAGATTTATTTTATTGTTTCTGACACAAAGAGAGAGAGATACAGAGACAGAGACAGAGAGAAGGGGGAGCGCCCAGAACAGCCTCCATAGTTGCACATCATTGGTTTTGCCTTTGGATTTTCTCCTCCAGGTAAAACAACTTCATAGGAGGCCCGATCACCGACTGGCTAGTACTCATCTTCATGACGGACCGGTTCCAGGACCGGCCCAAGAGTTCTTTCGGATCAGGCTCCGGGAATCGTTACGGGATCCAGTTCTGTGAAGAGAATGGTTATAACATAATAGTTTAAAACTCTTCCCAACAAGAAATAATAAACGATAGAGGAAAGAGGGTTGCTCCTAGGACCGCCAGGGAAACCACGTTGTAATTAGGTAGCTGTAGTGACGTGAACGTCCAGGGGCTCAGGAGACGTTCTGTGACGACGGGGATGTCGGACTGGTCCATACTCACCCCGTTACTGTGGTTTTTTGTTTTCCTGTTTTGTGAGTAAACAGGGGCCATCTGCCTTTTGAGAAGCAACTTGGTAAGGAATCAAGTCAGCCACGCTGTGGAGTCATTGAAGCAAGGCAGGGACATGGGAGAATGATGTGATGAGTCGCGTCAGGGACACACGGGAGCTTCTAAATGACACATAGAACCTACTAGAGAGCACTCCTGGCTGGTGTGGGGTGCAGATCAGTAGGACGAGGGAAAACCTACCAAATTTGTGCACATTTTGCTTAGTCATAGGTGAGACATCTGTACGTGTTCAATGATGCATGTCTACTGCTTAATATTTTAAATGACTCCAACGGCAATCCATGTTTGGCAAGAGCTCAATAACATGTTTTGACAAGCTGTCAATAAAAGTGTGCTGCGCCCTCACTGGTGCCAGGGGGTGTGCTGAGGGCTGGGGTCCGAGGGTTTGCAGAGAACAGAAACAATTACACGGTTGCATCCACTTAGTTCCCAGAACTGGTGTTTTCGGGTCTGCATGAGGCAGTGCAACATTATAGCACGTTCTTGTTGGTTCCTCAAGTACACTGAGTGCTGCTAACACTTCAAAAGGCTTCCCAGGCAATGGGTTTAGTTTTATAGTTACGGCCGAAGTGGGCACGGAACTTCACCTGCCCGCAGTCCCGTGTAATAGGAATCATTTGACACCCGTCTGATGAAGGGTCATGGTGTGAGGTGGGCAAGAAGGGTCTTTCAAAAGTCAGAAGGTCACCAAGTGTCAGTATCTGTATCTCAGATACACATAAGAGTAACGACACTGGCTTCTCCCCCCAGTTCTAGTCTTGGATGAGCTGAACTGTAGAAAAGTACTTTGCCTTCTCTTGAGAACTATGTGAACTCTATTTCCTACCAATGACAACGTAATGCTACTTGGAGGCCACTTGTCCTTGGACCGTGGTACCTTGCTACTTGACTGCTTTGAAACTCATCAAATTTGGTACTTGACGCATTCTGACGTGAAAATGTCGCCGTCCTTGTTGTTTGTTTGGTACTCGGTGCACAAGCGAGAACTTGTGACTGGCTACACTTCCCAGCCGTAACAAGGGGTCCCATGTTCATCCCACGGTAGCTTTTACCCTGTGCACATCCCCTTACGGTCTTATCTTAGCTTCTGTGGTCACTGTGTGTGCTCTCTGTTTGGGAACGCATTGCATTTACTTACATTATTCCTGATGGGAAAGATGTGTTTGGTGCTCGTCATTTTGGGTATTCATTGTGCCTCCTGGAAGCAGTTAACAGCGAGTACGGAGGTGCCGCTGTGTTTTACCAGCACCTGTACACTAAGCATAAATCGTATCATAGCTTTCACGCTGAAACACCACGGTTATCCGAAACGGGAGTGGATTGCTCTCTACTCTTAGCATCGTCTTAATCCGTCTGGGCTGCGATCACAAAAATGCCACAGACTGGCAGGCTCGTAAACAGCACACATTTCTTTCTCACAGCTCTGGAGGTTGGGAAGTCCAAGATCGAGGCGCCAACAGGCAGACTCAGTGGGTGATGGGAGCCGGCTTCCTGGTTCGCAGTCTTGGCACATTTAAGTCGCTCGGTGAAAGGGGTGGGGGCTCTCTCTGGGGTCTCTTTTAAAAGGACACTAATCCCTGTCCTGAGCTCGTGACCTAATCGCCTCTGAATACCACCTCCTGGGGTGGGGTGGTGGTGGTGAGGATTTCGACCTACCGATTTTAGGGGGTGCAAGCGGTCGGTCCATTGCAAGCGTTTTCATGGGAAAGTGGTAACATGGAAAGTGTGTAAAACTCTGCAGGGCCGTCACGGTTCGGGAGTGAACTGCACCAGCGTGCCCCTCCCCGTGAAGGCGTGCCCTCACTTTGACGGACAGAGTGAAGGTGGAAAATGCTGTCGTCAGGGCAGAAGAGTGTTGGGAGGAAAAGATGCATCAAGACTAAGGTGACCAGATTTTAACATTGGTAAAGCGGGACACCATTGACCGGGGGGGAGGGGGTTCTTGATTAAAAATTGGGTCTATCTCCCGCCGTTCCCTAGCTTGTCGTGCATTCTTTCCAAAAATCGGGACTTTTTTAAAACGCCGCGGGATGCGGGACAAATTGTTAAAAATCGGGACTGTCCCGCCAAAAGCCGGACATCCGGTCACCTTAATCAAGAAGCCTGCATGAACATCTCTTTATACGGAGGAGGCCCGAACAATGTGTTGTTGCCTGTGATCCTCATCCAGATCCTTGTCCCAGGGTAGAATTATCCTAAAGGAGACACATTTACCCTAAAGGACCACCCAACGCCAGCCACCTGCCACCTGTATCCCCTGGTGGAGGACAGAGCACTTTCAAAGCACAGCCTTGAATTTGAATGAACTTGCATCTGCCATCTATCCGATGCTTCCATCTTCTGTTTAGTGTATGTATTTAAATGGATGCCGCTCAGTTCCTAGACATTTCTTGCATGTGTGTGGGGTTTGAATCCTATCATTCTCTTTGGGCAGGATGACCTCAGTGACAGCCTGTGACAGGTAGTTTTTGAAATCCCCCAGGATTGCAAGAACAGGCATAGCTGTAAAATAATCGAGTGTCTCTGAAGAGAAATGATCACAAAATAAACTCACACTTTAGGGTAATGGAAGATTAAGTATTAAATGAACCAACTGTGCATTGAAAGAGAACTCCAGAAACCCTAAGTTGTACTGAGTTTCATGAAAAGGAGAATTACCACTATTGGTTAAAAAAAAAAAGTCCTTAGCAAGACTCTTCACACTGTTTTGGCAACATTATTTAGTTGCAACCCACAGCTACTAAATTACACATTGCTCCTTTAGCGAGGAACAGAATTGCCCTGTTCCATCTTGAATCATTCTTAAGTAACTTTCCAGAAATGCTCAGTGAAACAAGATATGTTTACTAGAGCTTTCCAATAAGAGACTTCAGAACCTTTAAATAGCACCGTCTTTGAAATGATACAATTAGGAATGTCTCCAATGAGATGAAGAATGTGGTTGTAAGAGCTTCTAAGAGGTGTGCTTATGATGTCTGTCTGTTCTGTGATTTGGAGTTAATGGACTAAAAGAAGAGGAAAAATAATCTCAGTTAAAAAAAATTTTTTTTGACTTGTGAGGGAAGCTCTTTCTACACACACACACACACACACACACACACACATACACACTCGATTTCATGCTGCACTATGATAAATGCAGAAAACCTCCTGGCCCACGCATTAGACTTGTTATCGTTATTTCTGTTTTATACATGGCAGAGCCAAGTTCTAGAAGAGATCAACAGCTTGCCCTCGTTATTCGGTTAGTTCTCAGTGGAGAATGAACCCCCAGTGTCCCGACCAAGCCAAGACCCCTGGGAAGGCAAGACCCACCTCCCCGAACGGAGTCGGCTCACAGTGCGTTCTGGCTGAGTGCTGGCGACGTGTGGCAGTGATCCAGAGGAAACACTGCCCGCCCAGCCTGCTGCGGCTCTCATTGTGGCTTCCCCGCCGGCAACAGCTAAAGCAAAAATCACTCCCGGCTTTGAAAGAACCTGCCTGGACCACGTGGGACTTCAAAGACACCACAGACAGCCACGACATTAATAGAGGCTAATGGATCTGACCTTGACTGATTAAATCCTGTCCAAGTCCTCAGGTCCCTGCAGGTATTGCAATGAGGCTTTTAGAGAGACAATAACTTAATTCCCCCTCTGCGCTGGGCTTTCTACAAACGAGTAAATGGAACTACCTGCGTGCTGCTCTGAGCAAGTGAGCTCTGCTGTGTGCCCCACTGGTGGGTCCGTCGTAGGGTGGTCGTTCCTCGGGGTTCCGGAAAGCAAGAGACCAGTGAGGGAGCCTGACACTCAGGGCTTAGCCCCGGGTCGTGTGACTTCTGTCCTGTCTGGTCTCAGCGAGCACTAAGCGCTTACCACCCTTCCCAGGGTTCTGTACTGCCCACCCTGGTCACTCCTGCGAGGATGCCCCACGCTGGCTGTCTCCAGATCAAGCAGGATTGGTTTGGCTCATGGAGTGTTCGCCATTGTATTGGCATTTTTTAACTTGAGTGAGTTGGTGGGTGGGGGGCATGGTAGAGTCACACACATACCGGCATGCTGGCCTTCCTTGAAGACTCAGAAGATTTGGATCTACTGAGCCAACACTGCCTCAGAGCTAAGGACTATCAGACCCTAAGATGATGATGTGGCTCCTGCTTCCCCTCTGGATCTCCCCCAGCCAACCCAACGCGGTGGGACTGTCATTATCCACCCAGGAATTGTCCTGAATGAACACATCCAGTAGGTAATAGAACGAGTGGGGGGGCAGCCCCCCACCCCTACCCCCGCTAAGCAGCCGGCCTCGCTGAGCATATTCTCGCTCAGAAAGCATGGCGACCCCCCGGGCCCCCAGAACACTCACCTTCTCAGAGCCTACAGGCTTTCGGCTCCTGGCCCTGAACCAGCTCTCAATCTCCTCTCGGTTCCTCAGTGTTCTCGTAGAGTTTGTCCTAAGAACCAGGTGTTCACACGCACGGCACGTTTCAAACAGCACCTTGTGCTTCACAAGGGCACGGTTGACTTGCTCTCACACCACAGCATGTGTGGCGTTCTGATGACCCCTGTGCAAGTGGCTGGAGTCTACCCGCTCCGTTTCCATCAGTGGCTACTGGCCTTATACTCCAATGCGACTGTTTTCCCTCCCCACCTGCTGCCCCCCTGCCCGGATCGTGGGTCCCCTCTGCTCACTTCAGCTTCCGTGAATGCCATTGTCCTCAAGTGGCAGGGATCCCACCCCCCCAACCCCGCCTTCTTGCCCATTCATTTCCTGATCTCTCACCTGCTCTCCACCAGAAAAATCTCTTCCTCCTCTGTGTTGCTAGACCGCTCTGTTCATCCCTCTGAGACCATTCGGCTTTTCAGCAGAAGTGTGCGCCAAAAAATACAGTGAATGTTTAAATTAAAAAAAAAAACATATTACAGCAAAAACTTATTGCAAAACATTCCCTTTCGGTATGAACACACTTATCCCACCGTTCTGGCCACCTCCTGACGCAGGTCTGCAAGTCCTCTTTCTTGAGTGTCTAGTTGCGCTGTCGTGGCTGCTTCGACGTCCTGAATCGATTCAGAACGTTTACCTTTCAGGGTCACTTTGACTTTGGGGAAGAGCCAGAAGTCACACGGTGCCAGATGCGGCGAATAGGTCGGATGAGGACCGACAGCCGTGCCGGTAGCGCTGTGTGACCCGCATCAGTGCAGGCCATCGAGGCAGCCACGCCAGGACAAACTGAAGGCACTCCCGGAATTGCGTCAGGAAGTGGCAAGAAGATGAGGTAAGTGTGTTGTATTTTGAAGGGGAGTAACGGCCATGTGTCTTATACTGGAACACATTTTTTATTTAAACATTCACCGTATTTTTTGATCCTGCCTCATACCCCTTAATGTTTTCCTTTTTTTTTTTTCATTTTTTTCTTAGCTCTTTTGTAAAATTTTTTTTTTTATTGTTAAATTTAATAGGGTTGTTTTCCTTTTTGAGATAAGAAACTTCTTGAAACCCAAGAGCATTGCTTTTCATTTTTTCTTGTTTCTGGGCTAACCCCAGGGACCTGTCTATTTAATAAATATTTACTGGCTATGCAGGTACCGTGAGGAATGGCAGGCTCTGCTGTCCTCTGGATGGCTCACTGGACAACTGGATGCAGAAGCTGGAGAGAAAAATCAGGCACGAGCAAAATCAGCAATGACAAGGATAAAACATATATCAAATGTTTACACATTAAGTGCGACCTCAGAACATATCAGGGTCAAAATGTGACTTTGTTTTTAAGAATTTTTTTATTTTTTGAAAGTGAAAAATAGACAGCGACAGAGAGAAGGGGGAGGGCCCAGAGCAGTCTCCATAGCTGCACATCATTCGTTGTGACCTGGTTTCATTCCACACAGGTGGGAACTGAAGTGGGGGCCCCCCACATGGGAGGTGAGAACCTTCACCGCCATCCTAGCGGTTACCATTTGCGCTGCAGCTCAGCAAGTGGGTTTGCACAGGCTGGGGCCGGGATTCGAACCCCAGACCTCGAGATTGTGAGGCGAACGCTCAATGGCTGAGCAATCCTGGCCTCCCCTAAAATGTGTCTTAAGGTGAGGCCTCTATCTGCAAATAGAATGAGTCAATGGGATAATGGGAATCGATACCAAATAGACTATCTCATAGACGTTTATAGGATTATATACAAATCTGTACTCACACCAATCTCTGAAGTTCTGCTCTTGGTTAGAATTGAGTTGGAGAAAGTAAGTTTGGTGGATGAACCCGAGCTGCCCGAAACCCTCGGTCAAGTGCAGGCACAGCCGTGATTAAATAGAACGGGGCTCCGTCTGAGAACCTTGGAGACTTAGCGTCTGGTGCAGGGAGGCTGCTCGGGTCCCCAGAGTGGCTCGAGTGAAGGGCTGGTGGTGGGAGGCGGGAGGGAGGAGGGCAGGTCCAGTGTGGTTACCAGGAGCCAGCCAGCCGGGGACCCTGGAATGCAGGTACCGATAAGAGAAGTGAGCGGCCACGGGAGCCCAGCGCCCGCTTTGAAGTTCAGGGGCAGAACTTGGACGTGGTCCAGGGGGCTGTGAGAGCTCGCAATGCCTGTGTGGGTGACCCAGGGATATCCGGGACAGTCCCAGGAGAGTGGGGGCGAGGGAGCACTTGTCTGCCCTCCTACTTGAGTGTGAGTGCTTCGCCCCATGTCGGTGGATGTTGAAAGCAAACCGATCATCAATTCCCAGGCAGCCCGCTGTCTGCATGGCACAGGGCAGAATGTCCTGTCTCTCTAGGATGCTCCCTATCGTGTGTAAAATCGGAGTGCATTTTAAAGTGAGAGGTGTTTAAATGCAGCGTTAAAGTGTGTGTGTGTGTGTGTGTGTGTGTGTGTGTGTGTGTGTGAGGGACGGGGGTCTTCTCTGATCAGCATTCTCATAACAGTGATCTCAGCGAAAGGGGACCATAGCATCTAGTGACACTTTCAGTCTGGGGGCCCACTCAGATCTGAATAGGAGAGCCTTCACCCTCACATGGAATCAGCACTTATGGGTCAGATAGAAAGAGAAACACATTGGGAGGCCCCAGGCCAGGGTGCGAATCCTGGAACTCTCTCTTCGTAGCTGTTTTACCGAAGTTTGTGAATCTTTGCCGCATGGTGCCTGGCCACGGGGAACAGGCATGAAATTTGGGTCTCGTTTACTCTTTTTTCTCTGATGCTGACAAGTCACAGCATTAGACATTCCCCTACTGCCTCTCTCATCGGCTGGCAGAAATAAGCACTTAAGGAAATAAACGGAAGCAGGGAAGATTCGGATCTAAAGGATATATAGGAAATACCGTAAGCAGATTTTATACAGTTCAGAATTGCTGTGTCCTTTTCATGTACAAAGTGCTTTGTGTCTTTGAACTGACTTTGTTTATTCTCCACAACACAGCCCTCGGTGCCATGATTTATTCTGTCACTAATCAATGAACAGTCTTGATTGCATGGGGTCTCACCTCCGATTGGAAGCCAAAACCGAGACAGAGAAAGGCATCCAGAAACTTAGTAGTCAGGGCCCGTCACAGCTAGGGGCCCTGGTTTAACCCTGAGCCCTCCCAGGGGGGCTGAGAAGAGTGTGGAGTTCATGGAGTCACATCACAAATAACTGTTCTCTGTTGGGAGCAGCTAATGATCGTGTATAGGCCTGGAGTCAACGTCAAGAACCTGGGGGAAAACAGAGGAGATGAGATGAGATCTAACAAATATGAAATGTGTCCCGGTGGCTAAAATAGATCAACGATATGCCCAACCATATGTCCACACTCTCACGCGGGCTGGGGTGGGGAAGGGGCCCGATGCTGTGGCAGTAGCATCCATTGATGTTCCATACGGAGCTTGGCTGTCGTTTCTTCTAGAAGTCGTGTCCACGTGTACCATGCATACCCCACCTGGTGATAGTCTATTGTTTGCCTGTGATGTTCTCTACAGTTTGGCTTTTGCACCACCTGCTGGCAAAGCACAGTGATCCTACCTCTCACTGAAGGAAAGTCATGTAGTTCAACCGCTGATGAGAAAGTGTTGGGAAAACCCAAATTAAGTTTGTTTGCTGGAAACATGTATTGTAGCTACTGCTGCTAAACAGCATCCAGTTCTTTGCGGCTGCCTTCCTAACCAGTTATTAGCTGTGCCATGGGGTTCCCACAGGTGTTTTCTATCTGAAAGTGTCACAACATGAGATTATTCTGGATTAAGTTAGTGGGAAAGGGAAGATTATTTTCAGGGATTGAGTGGGACCGTCTATCTGTACGCCTGCCTGACATCGACACGCATCTGTTTTTGGAAAGCGTTTCCGGGCTACCCCCATTTTAAAATGCTGAGGTGACATTATTTATGTATTTATTCATTATCAAGGGACCGTTAGATTTGGAGGAACTGAACAGCACCTCTGGAACAACTCAAACGTGTGACATCCTACCTCAAGTGTTCGACAAGGGCTTCCTGAGTGAGAAGCGGGAGAACATATTGAGACATGCTCACTGTGCTCCTTTGGCCCCTTTGGAAGGACTTTAGACTTGGGTTTGGTTTTGTTTGTCTGTCGGGATGAAAAGTCGGAGCTAAAGTCATAGGTGTCAACCAGACTGAAGACTTTGCCCTGATTCCACGCATGTCCACCACCGATCTGTGATCTTCTGCCACCACGGAAGTCTGCCCTGGGGCACAGGAGTGTCATGGAGCTGGGAGGCCGCCTGGCATTCTGGACCCCCCTCCCCCCCACGCAAACCCGATTTCACGTGAAAGGGAAGTGCTGTGTGGGTCCATGTGATGGAACTCAAAGACTTTTCTTGGAACAGCCACTCCGTTCCCTATTCAGTTGCACGGATTTTCTTTATTCTCTCATTATGTCTTTTTTGTGAATGTGCTATTGACTCTGAGTAAATGTCTCCTTCACCTTCATTTTCCTCAGGTCTCTCTTTCACCCATGCCGTCTGTTCTGTCCCACTCCATTCCCCTGAAGTTCAGCTCAACTGTGTCTGAAGAGTTACCATGCACAGGATCGGTGTTCGGAAGACACGGAGGGAGACACGAAGATGAAGATGAAGATGTGGGTCCTACCCGCAAAGGACCTCGGAGAGAGGATGAGTACCCCAAGCCCGTAGTACTGTGATATCGTTCTCCTTAGAGGGACACTTAGATGAAGTGTCGTGGAAATGTCAAGGCGGGGGAAGATCTCTTTGATTGCCCGAACTAGAGTAGGGTCCAGAAGAAGAAACAAGCAGAAATATTTAAAAGAAAACCTGTACCTTGAATTCTCATTCTTTCTTTTAAGTGATTTCCTTTGATCTCTCTCTATCTTCTTTTTTTTTTCCCTAATGCAAGTGTCTTTTCCAGACACAGATTCTTATCTGCTCGTGTCATCGGTTTCCTTCCTCCGAGTACCGGCACAGAGACGGTCACAGGAAAGCAGGCACTTATTACATAGACTCTCTTAAACTCCCTTTTGATGGGTCCGAAATATTCCAGTAGCCCCCATTGCAAAGAACAGATGAATGTTTTCAATCAGCAGAAGTGGGTGTTGTTAATGATAAGCGTTGTTCCCAATGCTGCCTCCATTAGGAAGGAAACTCCAAAGCTCTGTTTGTTATTTTAAAGTGGTGTCTGGAAAAAGACTTTTGATCTAATATTGAAGTCCTGGAATGCCTAAGCTGTTCCACATGGAACCAGAGGCACAGAATGTGTCTTGGGAGGCAATTTCAAAGACCGAGGAACTGGATGCATGTTTGGTGGCAACATCAATGTCTTCCAGGCCCTCATAACTTTTTTTGTTTTCCAAATAAATCCATGAAACAGATGTGACTAAAGGATATTGAAGAGATGCCAACATGAAGTGAACTAGGCCTGTTAAAAGCACACTGGCTTCCTTTAGAAATGATGCCTGATTTGCGGTTTTACATCTTGTTTAGATCAGCTGCAATTCATTCATAAGTAAATGAACTCATAGCCAGGTACTTGGAAAACAAAGGCACTAAGGTAAAAGGTGTGAGGTATTTTGAAATAGCTTATACAATTCTGAACAATGCAAGGTGATGGGACATCGCAATAGTTTTCTGCATAGAAGTGAAATAATTGCAAGGAACATATTTTCTCTCAAAATATATTTTACATTTCTAGTCAATTAGAAATTCTCTGATCAAATAAAATCTTAAGTAATTTTATTTTATATTTTTATTGTTTGAGAGGAGAGAGAGAGGGGGGGGGGGAAGGGCCCAGAGCAGTGTTCATAGTTGTCCATCATTAGCTGTGACATAGTTTCATTCCACATAGGTGGGTGTGGGGCCGCGCAGGGCGGGAAACCCACTAGGGGGTCTCACTCAGGGGAGGCATGAACCTTCGCTGATGAGCCCTCCCAGTGGTTACCAGTTGCACAGCAGGTCTGCCTATGGGTTTAGCACAGGCTGGGGCCGGGAATCGAACCCCAGACCCTGGGATAGCAAGGTAAGCACTCAACCTGCTCAGCTCTCCTGGCATTCCTGAGCTCTGGCATTCTTAATTGCAAAGGAAAACTTGCAAAGCTGGGGCCATAAGGAAGTCAGACAGACTTTTGCTCTATTCCATTAACACAAAGTCATACATTCAAAAGTTAGCACTCTTTCTATCAGACCTGATTCCTCCCATTTTGCTTTTCTGGAATAATCCATTGTGTCCGGCTTGGGCACAGGGACACCCCCTTGGAGGGAACCCTGGGGAGGCCCTCCCTGCAGGGCCAGTCCCACCCCTCACTGCAGGTCTCAGCCTCCAGTCTGCCCAGGGCCTGCAGTCATTGCACTCAATTAAGAAGCTATGTGCTCCCTGTTTGGCGACCTGCGCTTTGTGATACCGGAATGTAAGGCTTTGATTATAAACATTCTATTCCTGGCATTTGTAATTTAAACTACGAAAAAAAAAAAATTGCTTCAGAAAAAGTTATAGCATGGGGCCCCTGTAACAGAGTAACTGTATTTATAACCTTTTTATTAGGAAAGAACCAGTCATCTGTCATGATTTAAACGTAAGACTCCTTGCTTTTTGAGATGTGAAACAATAGAATTTCTCCGGACAGTCTTCAGGCAACTTGGTAGAAGCGGGTGTTCACTTCACTGCTGTGGGATTCAAGCCCAAGAGGACTTGCTTTCTCCAGGCCTGACGCGTCCCCAACCAGAAACATGAACTGTGCAAGGACAAGTTAACACAGAAAAATAGACACTGAGCAAGCCGATTGTTAGTCAAGATGTTTTATAATGGCCTCCATAGTTTGAAAGTTAATAATAAAATAACTTTTAGGAGGGAACCAAACCTTCATGGTTTTCCATATGGACCTCATCATATATTTTTCCTGAATGGATAAAGCTCAAGAAAAAGCATAAACCTGTTAAGCACTGATCCCTACTAACCAGGCTCATGGTGACTTTAGAGCGCTAATACCCCTGTGGCTCAAATCGTTGGGATTGGTGGTGTTGATCAAATCAACTCAGTAGTTAATTGAATTTTAATTACTATTAATAAGAGGGTTCATCTCTGTCCTGTGTGGGCCCTGTGCGTTGCTTTTCACAGAGCCTGGGTGTGTAAGATCTGGCCCAAATCGGCGATAGCCGTGTAGGAGGCAACCCCTCTCAGCCCTGCTGTGTAATCTGACTTGACAGGGTAGCTGGTTGATTACCCAGCTGCTGTGGGCAGGGTCATAATACAACCCAGGCCTTGGGTTTCACTTGCACGTGAACCCCGATGGAGGACCAGAGCCCCGCCCCATGCTGCGGGTCACAAGGAAGGCTAGGGAGGGAAGGGGAACCATGAATCTACCTGGGGTGACTTCTGCTCCCATGGAGCCTGTACAAACCTGCAGATGAGCACAACTCTCAGGCCAACGATGATAAAAAAGCTGGGGGATCTACAGAGCCGTAATTGGTCTGGAGCCTGCCAGAGAGCTGAGGTGACCAGGCCACCAAGCGAGCAGGCCAGACGTTCCAGGGGAAGCCAGGCCCACCAACCACTGTCCCTACAGCCGCGTGTGCAGGAGGCGGCCACCATACCAGCCAGGAAGAAGAAGCATGCCCCTTCACAATTGCTGGTGGCCCAGGTGTGAAAAAGTTCTATCTTACCCTCTCTTCATGCGGGAGACGGGGCAGGGCTGGGATTCAATCCTGGGACCCAGGGGCTGCAAGGCGAGTGCTCAACACCCTGAGCCATCCCGGCTTCCCCACGTTTTGGCTTCTTGATGGTGAATTGGTTCTTTTGGAACATTAGCTCTGCCTGCCATCCCCTCTTTTTCTCTCTCTTCTCTTTCTGTCTTTTATCATGTCTGAAGGCCTTGGATAGAGTAACAGCTGTTGTAACTGGAGATTATTGGTCGTTATTCGGGACTTGATGCTCAGGAGATACAAGTGGCCTCTCTCCCCACAAAGCAGCCTCCAGCCCATGAGAAACCTCTAGAAACTATCTTGCTTAGCAAATTCCCTTTCAACTGGTACTGCAGAGAATTATTAGGATTTGGTATTCTGGGAAGAAAAAGCCTGTAACCCAATATTTATCCCTTGACAAATTAGCTAGAGCAATTCTGACTCAGTTCATTGTCTGCAGACAGGGTGTCTAAAGGCATACACGACTTGTTATCACTGCTGTATGTTACGGATTTTTGAGACTCATCTAGAAAAAAAAGGTACCTACCACAAACGTGTTTGAACACATGGGTATCATTCACCAGCATAGGAACTTGCTATCCATTTGAATGCCTGTTTCTTTTCATAGTACCTCAAATTATCCAAATAATTGCTCCCGACTTAAATTTTGAAAGAGAATTTTTTTTTTTTTTTTGCATTAATCAAGACCTTTTATTATTTCACAGGGGGAAATTTCCCACAGGCCAACATTTTAAAATTTATTGTGAAAGCAGATGATTATCTACAGAGCTTCTGAGATGTCTCTGGGGATAAATTTATCAGTGATCTAGTCAGCAGTAACTCATTTTGCTTATTTTTAGCTCACGGGAAGTTCCAGAGATATTCCATGAGCTTTCATTTATGCAGCTTTTAGCATGCATGAAGGAACTCATATGGTAGTTACTTTTTGCTTCCTGGGGATGAGCTGGTTTTAATTCAGTAAAGAAAATGGAAACACCCAGATGTTCACTGTGCATAAAATGAAGCAGAAAGGTTCACATAATTATTGATTTATATTTTTGGCAATATTAACTTCCGCCAAAGGGTTTGCAATTCAATTAAGTTATAACTCCAGCCAATGTTTGAAAAACTTTGCTGAAGAGATTATAGAAAGTATCGATGGTTCTAACAAAATACGTATTTGATCTTTTATTTGAAGGTGGTGGTTTTTTGAAAATTCTCAGATTTAACATTGCTACATTTCTATTAACTACACTCCAGACTTGATTCAGATTTCAACATGTTTTCCCATTAATACCTTTTTCCTGTTCCGTAATCGCATCTTCAACACTGTTCCTCTTTTCATTGTCCTGTCTCCCTGGTTGCTCTGGTCGGGGTAGTTTCTCAGTCTTCCCTGATTTTTCATGACCTTGACAGTTTTGAGGAGTACTGGGTGAGACTTTTGTAGAAAGTCCCTTCATTTGGGTTTTTCTGATGTCTTTCTCATAACTGGGCTGGAGTTATGGGTTTCTGGAAAAAAATATGACTGAGGAGGGGTGTCCTTTTCATATACCCCATTGGGGGTACATGGTATTCCCACACCATCATGGTGATGGTAGTAACTTCATCACCTGATTTAAGTCGTGTTTGTCAGCTGTCTCCATTGTAAAGTCATTATTTTTCTCTTTCCTTTTTTTTTAATTTTTTTTATTGTTTGGAAACAAGTCACTAAACCCAGCCCTCCCTCAAAGGAAGTCAATTAAACTTCACTTCCAAGAGAGGGGAGCATCTACATGTATTACCGAAATTCTCCTGTAAGAAAAATGGGTCTCTTCTCCCTCATGTATTTATTCGGTATCATTTATGAACTTATGGACTCCTGGAGGTTTATTTTCTACTTGGCTTCTATGCCTATTCTACATTATTTATTCTGGGGCCCTAATTGTCCCCGCTTTGTTCCTGGGGCACTCTTTCAGGTCGGATCTGTGGCATGGCCCCCCGTTCTTTTGTTTTTAGAGCATGTCTGGCTGGGGGAAACTTTCCCCTTACCCTCTTAGTTCTCCTGGCTGGTCAAAGAATTCAAATAACCTACAGCAGATTAATGGGACAAACTCAGATTTTAATATGTACACATAGTGGCATGAAAATTCCAAAGACAGCGAGGCAAAATGAGGCATACAGATGACTTTAGACCAAGGCCATTCATTGACAGGCAGAGCAAACATTTGGCAAACAAATTCTTACAGGGCCACCCAGCAACAAGGGGACCCACAGGGGAATCCAGGGAAGAGATTCCTGCTTGGACCCTCCCTGTGGGCCACACGTAGGAATCCACTTGCAATGGTGACGATGCTACGGTCCCCTTCTGGACACAGGTTTTTCTACCTGAATCTCTTTAGGCAGGAAAGGGGGAGGTAAAAGTTCTGCTTGAGTTCATTGGGGTTTCGTTGTGTTCGTTGAAGTAATTGGTTTGCCAGGGTGGCATATTCAGGGGCATTCGCTCCTGACCCCCACACGCATCGCCTAACTTTCTGACATGAGATGTTTCAAGTCTGTATTTCCACACCCTAACCCTAGACCCAGCTCTTTCTCCAAGGAGCCTTGGTATCTTCCATGACAAAAGAATGTTTACAAACCAAGATCTGGGGGCTGAGGGTGGGCGTGGGGTTGCTCTTTGCTACGAGGTGCCATTGGTTTCTCAGCAGATACCATCATCTTTTCAACGCTTAGGACTTCTATGGGCTGTCCAGGGGCCCAACGTCCGGCTTCTAATACAGCTCAGCCACAGATACACACGACTCTGGGTCCTGTTTCTCAACCATCTCCCTTCTTCCCTGTTTACTCTCAGAAACTGTCTTTGCTTTCTTAAACTCCAGTGTCTTCTGTCCGTTTCTTTTTTTCTATCCCTTTCCCCCTGCACTGCTCTTTCTCTTTCCAGCTAGTGAGGGTCTAACCTAGTCCCTAGGAGGAAAATAACTGGCTTAAATGTATTTTCCCTTAGAGGTGGGTGGCTGATAGTAGTCTATTGAAATAGATGGTTGTCAGACTTTCATGGGCAATGGATTGATCGTCGAGATCTTGAAAATACAAGTACCTGGGCCCCTTATTTCAGATTGAATGGGAGCCTTGGGGAGCAGGGGTACTGCTATGGCTTCCACGATTGTATAACCTAAAGTGTTTTGTGTCTTTATGACTATGCAAGCTAGCGATATACAAAGGTTATTGGAGAGAGAGCGGTATATCTGTTACTCTACTTTCCATACCCATATTCACACATGAATGTACTTTCTGGCTTCTGAAAAATCAGTTTCAGGTGGGGTTGAAGTCAATGATTTGGGTTCAAATACCAGGGGCGCTGGTTGGTGCCCATCCCTCCCTCCACCTCCCTGGCCTGGTCTTTATTCTGTCTGCCTCCTGGGAGACGGATCCCTGTGGACTTCGCTTTTCAGCTTCCGGTCAGCCAGCCTCAGGGCCTGGCGGGAGGGAGAGCAGGGGTGAGCAGGTAGGCTTTCTCCCCCCGCCCTCGTGGGCCACTGTCCCTTCGCGGCTGTAGCTGCTGGGCCTCAGTCGCCCTGTACGCCCTCTGTCCTCTCGCTACTCTAGGAAGCCGAGGGGCCACACTTGCTGGCTTCTGGGTGTCTCTGCATCTCTGGTGGGTTCCTAAAGGTGGCACAGAGCTCTGTACCAAGTCCCTGTGTTGAAATTGTGTCCACTGGGTCCTCAGAGTGAACTGTTTTCCACGAGGACCCTGACCGATAGACAAGGGGTTTGGGTGGCCTCTCTTCTCCGGGAAGGCCTGCGTGACTCAGGTGTCAAAGGAAGAGAGACCTACTGTTCTACTTCAGGAGCCCAAGCGTTAGGATTTGTGAAAGACTGAGAAGTCCTTGCTTTCCAGAAGATGCCCGCCTTGCTTGTGCAACACACACACACACACACACACACACACACTCACACATTTACACTCACATCACTCTTGTTTGGTGTTCAAAGGGCAGGATTAGGATCGATTGTCCAATTTTATAGTTGCCGTTGACTTCATATCAGACTCATGACTAAGTCCGCCAAGAATCTAGTCAAGCATTTTTAGTGGCATCATTTTAGAAGAACCTTTTACAGAGTTTCGGGGATTAGGAAATTGGCCCAGGACACGATTTCCAGAGGCATTTTGAGTTGGGATGCTTCTGGGGGGAAAAAGAAACAAACAAAAGGAGACACACGGTCTTGGGAAGCTCACCAATATTTTACTGAAGAAGTCGATCCTGGCTCAAATGCGTTGGCTTTGAATTTTTACAGGAGACGCCCCTACCGCTTACATGAATCGGGTTATTATTTTCCCTTCCTGAATACCCTGCCCGCCTGAGATGGAATTATTTTTATGGATTTCCCCCAAGTTTGCTGGCAAAGTACAAGTCAGTAAACCCAAACAGATGGGAGCAGAACGCGCTGTCAGTCACCAAAGGCCAGCTTTAGTGTGTGTCATGCGTGTCTTGTTTCTGCTGCCTTCTTACGACTGCAGAGTTGCTCTCTTGTTTTTTGGACTCCAGGTTCTTAGTGGGACTGACATTTTCTTCTTCACTACCAGGTGATTGCCTCTCCCAAGTGATTTCTCCTTGAGCTTTTTTCTATAGTCTGTGACTCCTTCCACATGCTTTCCTCACGGAAACTTCTCGAAAACTGAGATACAGAACTCCTGGATATCCCCAGAGCTGGGATAATCTCCAGTCACTTTTTTTAGTAGTAAAGTGGGGAATGATTAAATATAGTCAAAGTCCCAACATCATTTCTTATTATGTGGGTGATGGTCATTGTTTACCATGGAGAGAAGTCACCTACAGCATGGTTTACCTTATGTGAAAATACTTATGTTTAGTAAAGTGCAGCATGAGGAATATACTCAATAATATTATAATAGCTGTATGATAACAGGTGGGTACTAGACTTATTGAGGGATCACTTCGTAAGTTATAGAAATATCTAACCACTATGTTGTACAGCTGAAACTAATATTATAGATCAACTGTAATTGGAAAATTACAAAAAATATTTTAAAATAAATTTACAAACCACTTATGCTCAGATACCAAAACTGTAAACTTTAAATTACGATGCATATTTTCACAAAATAATCAACCCTTCAAAGCCAATTCTGTGTCTCATGATGTAAGCCAACTCGACTTTTACTTCTAATACTTTTCTTATCCCTTATTAGTTCCAGGGGTTTGTAATTCCAGAAAATTCCAGTAGTTTCTAACTACAATAACTTTAAGTATATATGTCTGAAGTCTTTTTTTTTTTTTTTCTCCTAATGGAAGCCAGTTAGGAGTATTATTTTGTTCATAGAAGCTCCAGGTTTCCATGGTTTTATGGTTTCTAAAGCAAATCCTCTTGCTGCCAAACTACTTTGTTAGTTGGATTATTTTTGTATATAGTTGTTTTAGCTTTGATTTTTATCAAAGTTATACATGCCCAGAGTTTAAGCCAACAAGCTGGTTGTGACACACAACAAACAGGCTCCATCCTCTTCTCCCCTAATGTTCTACCACTTTTCCTGCTTTTAGCTTATGTATGTGTGTGTGTGTGTGTGTGCGCGTGCATATATATGTATGTATATATATATATATATGCATATATATATATATTTTTTTTTGCATTACCTCCATTTCTCTAAATGGCAAGCTTATATTTCTGTTTTCAACTTTAGATTATCTTTCTACTGTAAAAGATGATTATTTAACTGTTTCTTCTTATTCACGGTGTTTCTTCCTGTTTTCCCACCTCCCAAATAGTTTTGGTGTAAAAGAATTGCCTCAATATTCAGTACTGACCTCATGATAACTAGGTCAATGTTATTCATAACTGAACCAAGGAGCAAATGCTGATTGCTTTTTGCTTTTCATACAAAGTTCCCACCCCCTCACCCCAAGTTTTTTTGGTTTTTTGTAAGATTTATTTATGATATTTTGATAGGAAGAGAAAGACATAGAGAAGGGGGAGGGCCCAGAGCAGTCTCTATAGTTGTATGCCATCAATTTTAGACATGGTTTCATTCCACACAGGCGGGTGGGGGCCACACAGGGAGGGAAGAGAGCTGGGAGCCTCCTGCATGGGAAGCTCACCCCAGTTCAGCACATGGGTCCACATGGGCCAGGGCTGAAATGCAATCCTCGTCCTCAGGGCTGCAAAGCCTGCACTCAACCTGCAGAGCCATCCCAGCCTCCCCCTCCCAAGAGTTAATAATCTCCCCCACCCCCACCCCGCCCCCTTGATTCCTGTCCTTTTGCTCATTCAACTACAAATTCTTCACAAGGTGTCTAAGTCTTCCCTCAAGATTTTCACATCCATCAGACATTCTGTCAGTTTAATTTTTCTAAAGCAATCTCTTACACACACTTCCATTCTCCTCTGGGCTACACTGTTCATCCTCTAGGCCTGGTACACAGCTGTTATTTAGGAATCTCTCTTCACTATTACTTTGCCATCTTCTGGGCTAATTTCTTATTTCTTTTATCCATATGTTCCTCTTTATTGGTAGCTTTTTGTGAGAGGCTCTGAGGAACAAAACTAATTTATTTTTTTGAGAACATGTCCATTTTAAAATACCATTATGTCTTTACACTTGATGTGTAGTTGGCTTTGGTATATAATTCTAAGCTGAAAACGTTTACCTTTCAAATTTCAAAAGCATTGTTCGTTGACTCTGGCTTCCGTTGCTTGTACTGAGATGTCTGAAGTTATGTGGTACATTCTTGTTTTCATCTTGAGAAGTTTTTAGAATCTTCTCCTTATCCTGGGATTGTGAAAATTGTTGGGATTGTGAAAATTGTTGGCAATGTGCTCTGATGTGATTGTGCTTCTTAATTGCTTGGCTATTTGGTTGACCTTTTCAAAAAAGAAACTAGTTAGTGACTCTAAGCTCTGAGGAAGTTTCTTACATTGTTTCTTTGATGAGCCCTCTACCTTCATTTTCTCTGTTGACTTTTTGTAGAACACCAACTTTTAATTTTCAAAGGAAAGGGAAGAGAAGAAATTGGTTAGATGTCTTCTTTACTCTGGCTATTTCGATATTCCACCCCCCACCCCCCCACCCCCTCAAAATGGAAATGATAGAACAGAAGATGTATGTCCAATTGAAATTCAACACAAGAAAACAGACTCCAGGGAAAATTAGGATAATCTTTCCAATTATTTTCCCATTTTGAAGAATGAAGTGAGTGTGCTAGAATAAAGGTCAGGAGGGATTTTGAGTGTCTTTCTGTAACTTTCTATTGGTGGTAAAGGTGCAAGGAAACAGGAAAGACCGTCTTCATCTCCATCGGGGGCTTTATAGCCAGACGCTGTGTCTTGTAGGGGACTTGAGTGGTGCTAGAGTAGGCTGATTATCAGGCGGAACAACATTCTGATATTGTCTGTGCTGACCTTGTTAAATCTTTGAGTTCAGTAATCACCTTGAGGAGACATGTTATCAGACAGGGTTGGAAAAGGGGGATAAATGGGTGAGAAAAGAGCAAAACTAACCAACTTATTCGTATTTTTCGAATTCGATGTTTAAGCTGTTCATTATCATCATCATCTTCTTGGACACACCCTCAGGCTCCTGTACATTGGTAATGGGCTCACATAGCCAACATCAAGGTGGAACTGAACAAAGTCCACATCCACGCTTATCTGTAGACGCTACGGCACACACACACGTCATTTGACGGTTCCTAGTCTAGCCTCTGCTGTTATGATCACTTCATGCACACACCTTGTATAACTGAGCCCTGGAGAGGAAAGTCTGTTCTATGTCCCTATGAGATGGTTTGCATCTTCCTGGTGCATTCCACTTTCTTGCCCCGAACATTGGTAGTTGATTCCATCTACTTACTTTCCCCTTCAGTCTGAGAGAAAGCCAAAGGGGGCTAGTGATAAACCGCATTTTGTGTATCAACCAGATTTCTTAGCAGTCAGTCGTGGGAAGCATACCCTGGTAACGAAAGCTAAATGGAAAAAGGGCTTTCTACCTGGGCGGATGGTAAGGAAATCTTCATGCAGTGGGCGAGTTGATAGGCGTTCCCATGCAGTTTGCCCTCATATTCACTCAGACTCCCTCCCCCTGCATTTTCTGCTGGACTTTCATGAACTGGTGGCTTCAGTAAACAAGGAGACACGGATTATGGAGACACGTATTCCCTTTGGAAAGTGAAATAAGGATAAAAAGGGACCCAGGCAGTTGAAAGAGTCCTTGGGGTGAGATCAAAAGGCCAACAGCAGATTGTCAGGTCACTGACAGCAGCAGATGCTCAACGCCTGCATTCCAGCCCTTGGTCTGAAGCCAAGAGTCCCCACGGACAGAGCTCCAGCCCCACAGAAGGGAGAGAGACGCAGGCACCCGGCGCTCGTGAACAGAGCCCAGAACTCAGGTCCAACTGCACGGGCTCATAATTGGCTTCCTCCTAGAATTCAGTTTCCAGCTGGCGGAAAGACCATTTTAAATAGAAATAGGATTCTGGAAAAATAAACAAACAAAGGCTGTCATTAGGTAAAACTGTGTCGTGAATACAGTTCTCCATAAAATTCTAATGGTTTCTTTGTCCAACAAAGTTCTGGTATTTCATTTGAACCACATGAAAATGGTGGTGGTGGTTGTTTCCCGCCCCCCCCCCCCGAAGAAAATGAGCAGTTTCAAAATAGCTTCAAAAATATGAATCGTTTTTACGTGAAATGTTTTGTTTTAGAACGTTTATGGCATTAGGTTCCACATTTTAGTTCAAAGGAAATGGAGATAACTAGCCGGAATGCGCTTGCAAGCTGATACGTCGTGGGCGTAGGGCAGTCAGGGTTTTGAACAGAGGCTGGAATTAGTCGAGGCCCCCATTGCCTGTGTCCAGTTTGCTTTTACTTTGCCTCCTCGTGGTCACATCTTTTCCAATGAAATGTCCTTCCTGTTAAGGGGTTCTAGTAATGAGCAAACAAATGGGCAATCGTCAACAGGTGCCATGCCATGGTTATACTCGGTGCTTTTTAAATGTTACATTATTTCATTTAATCCTCACACAAATGTAGGATGTGGCTCCGATCATTCCCCACGTATTACAGATGCAGAAACTTGCCCAGTGTTCCAGAGCGGAGTCACTGCTGACGCTGGGCTCACAGACTGCTCATTGTACCTGCCCACTGGCCGGGGCCTGATTTGCTCTTAAAAACACAGCAGGGAACCACGTCAGCTGGGTCTCTTCCCTGCGTTGTAGATCAACATTCAGATTGTCAACAGGGCTCTCATGCGCCTTTCCCCACTTCCATATCCATACATCCTTTGTCCTTTACGCAACAGGTACATAAATTGGATGACGTTACCATTCTAAAAGGATGGGATGGCTCAGAATTTAACCATCCCCTCAAGTTTTATAAAACCCATTTAGTCAGCAACTAAAGGAGCTGGTAAGGATTTAGAATATTCCTCCACCAGTGACTTGACTCACTTGGGGAAGTTATTTTGTTGCTACCTGCATTACTACTACGATGACGATGATGCCACCACTGCCATTTATTTCACACCCTCCGGAAAATACAGCTTTCTCCGAAGTCTGAGTCACAGATATGTATTAAGTTCGCAGTGTAGCCAGTCTGATAGACTGACTCTACTTGAACCCACATCTCCACTACTGAGCAACCCCGTAAAGGTTTACGGGGCCTGTTGTCTGTAGTAAGGACGTAGGAAGTGCTGGTCAAATCTGATTGCCATGAAACGTCTGTCTGCCAGAAAGTTCTGTGGACATCAGAAACAAAAGCAATCTCGTATTTCTATTTATAGAGAGTGTGTCTGTTTGGCTGCAGTGAGAAACGGTGAGAAATCAGAACTTAATTACGGGTAAGGCATTCTTCCTTGCAGGCATCCTTGGCCCCTGGAATAGTAAATGGTACTTAAAGATTTATATCTGACTCCCATGTGGGTGGCGAATACCAACCAGCAACTGTTGACAGCGACATACAGATTTGCCAGTATGATTTTATGTTTATATTTTTCACTTTATATGTTAACTCTTTAGCTTACAATGTTTGACTGTAGCTATCTTCCATGGGCTGGGCAGTACATTTAACAATCTCACTCTAAACAATCGCACCGGTTTAGCGAACAAGCTCTTGGCCATTTTTGTTTTCCATGTTGATTTGATTTAACAGCATATAAATAGTTAATGGAGAGGATTATTTAAATGATTTATAATAAGAAATATATTATTTGCTCTTCATCCTCGTTTCTAGCACAGAATTTCTAAAACCCTTGGAATTTCCTAAATTATGAGTGATAAGTGTGTGTTGATATTCATAACAGACCCCGTTCAGTCACACTTGAGTTAATGAGGTGACTCTTGGAAAGCATGTCATGATGGGGGCGGGCGGCCAGGGGACAGAACCATGGGATTGGAAGGTTGGGACTTTTAGCTCCACACCCCCCATTCCCAAATCCGAGAAGGGTAGAGGGGTTGGAGGTTGACCTGATCCCCATTGGGCAGTGATGTAGTCAATCATGCCTAGGAAATAGAGCATGGCTTCCATAAAAACCTAAAGGCGCAAGATGGGGTTCTGAGAGCTTTAGGGCTGGTGTGCCCATGGAGACCCGGGCTGGGGGTGCCCTCCCACGTGCTGTGCCCAGCTCATCGATTCCATCTGGCTGTTCTTGAGTGACACCGTTTTAGAGTGAACCAGTGAGCTGGTATACAACATGTCCCTTTGAGTTCTGAGAGCTGCTCTGGAGTATTAATCAGACCCAAAGAGGAGGCCAGGGGGACCTCCAGCCTACGGCCAGTGGATCAGAAGCACAAGTGGCAGCCTGGGCTTCCCAGTGACATCCAAAAGGTGGGGAGGACAATCTTCGCAGGACTGAGCTCTTAACCAGTGTGGTCTGAGGCCGCGCCCAGGTAGAGTCAGAACTGAGAGGCAGGCATGGGAATGGGGAGGAGGGGTGAGTCCTGAGGTCGTAAGTTCAGGCAGCAGGCCGGCTCATGAAAAGTCTGTTTTCACTTTTCCATGGGAAAGATTTGGCAGAGAGACAGGCATCTTCCCATTTCCTGTCTCACGTATAGAACCACTGCTGTGTAAGCCACATATCTGCTTGGCTGCATGTCATCACCCTGATTGGTGTATTCATAGTACCACCCCATCGTGTAACTCTTTCTTTGAAAGGGAATTCATGTCTAATGTGTCCGGTTACTCAATAAAATTATACTGGAAAAAAGAATCTCATGCCCTTTGTAGCAACCTTGGTGCTGAGTGTGTTGGTTACTAAGCCAACTGCAAGGCCACCCGCTTGTAGCTTTCAGTCCTCCACATGACTTCATATCTCAAAAACGTCTTAATATTTGTTTTCCGCAGCTCACTGCCTCTCCTCAGCCCCCGTCTCAATTTCAGCTCAGGTCTGGAGGGCTGTCGCATGAGGCTTAATGCCCGAGTATTAATCTATAGATGGTTACTTTGGCCACGTTCTTACATAAACAGATGAAGACAGCTGATAACATTGGTGACTTCACTCGTCATCTCGTTTTTCTAGGGCACTTGCTGCCCTGAAAATTATTTATGTTTTGATCTATTAACCCATGGCAACCACTTAACTCAGCCGCACCACATGGTGCCCGCGGGATGGTCAGTTGCTTATTGTCCTTTACACTCTTCTATTTTGGGAGTGGTGTCGACTTTTGACTCTGCTCCCTTGAGCTCTGGCCCCCACCAACGTACCAATGGTGCCACGTAAATGAGTTTGCCACTTGGACTCGATCTTTAGGAGAAAAAAATAAATTTTGCTCATTTCCCCAGGTGATAGCATTCCTCAAATTTAAATTCTAAAAGATTAGAAATAGGAAAAAAATGTTTTCCTGCGTCAAAGAATCTCAATGTTTAAACAAAACAAAACAAAACAAAACTTGAGTGCTGTATTATAGCAATACGTGCATTGATTAAAGCAACCCAACTAGTACAGAAAAGCCTAAATAATAGATAACAGCCCCATGTGACCCCTCCTCTCTTATCCCACCACTCCTAGATAATTCTTGAAGACGTTTCTATTTTTGTTCCTGTTCGTTACCTATAGGACTCTATTATGCGTTGACATTTATTCTTTGCCCTATCAATTTTTCATCAGCTCTTTTTTAAAACACGCCTTTATTGATCTATACTGTATATACCATCAAATGAAGTTATTTTAAGTGCACGATGAAATGCATTTTAGTAAATTTAGAGAGTGGTGAGAGCATTACCGCAATCTAATTTTAGAATGCTTATGTCACTCTAAAAACACCCCTCCTTGCCATGTGCAGTTGCCTCACATTTTCAGTCCCAGCCCCAGGTAAACCCTTATTCTATTTGTTGCCTCTATAGGTTTGCCTATTCTAGACATTTCACTGAATAGGAGCAAAAAGACTGCCAACAAGTGAGTGACTTACATACGATTTTTCAGGTAAGGAACAGTGCTATACCCACCAACAGAGAGATATTAAGTGGGTGGTGGAGGAGGTTGGCACATTATATGAGGAATTGGGGTATGGCTTGACCCATTCACAGCAATGTTATACGCTGGTTCCAACGATTTCTACATTGTAGTGTCACCTGCAACCTCATTCATCAGAACCAATCTCTGCGACCTTCTTTTTAGGGCATTATTTGTCATCTGGAAAAAGTTATATGGCTAGATTTTATCATTTCCTTTATATAATGGTATTTCTTTTTATAATTAACATTATTACATAAGTAGTTTTTGAAGTTACTGCAAACTCTTTATCATCACCTGTTTTAATTACTGCATAATGGTGCACACATTTAAAATTTAGTTAGCCAGCCTTATTGTTTCTGGCTTCAATGACTGCACATAGTTCAACAATGAACATCTTTGTGTATTTATCTATTTTTAAAGTATTCATTGCATTATTGTAAGTATAATGTCTTTAAGGCTCTTAAATAAACATTTCCAAATTATACTTCAGAAGGGTTATATAAATATATACTTCCAAAATCCAAGCATTTCCTAAATTAGGTACTTATATTTTTGAAAAAAAACATTTAATAGGTAAGAGTGGCATATTGTATTATTATTTTTTGTTTTTTAGGACGAATGAAATTGAACGTTATTTTTCCACGGATCGCTAATGCTTAGTTTTAATTCAAATGCATCCATGAACACACTAGTTTTATAAAATTTGGGTTTGAATTCATCTCTCTCTGAATCTTGATTTTTTTTTTTTTTTTCACTCAATAAAACTGTTTGAGAATTCCTGGGTGAATTGGAAAATCTTGGATTATTTATTTTATGGATTGCCACTGTTTGTACAATCATTCCTCTATTGATGCATAATCTCTTTGATTCTACTTTCGATCCTCTATGAACAAAGCTACAGTAATAGCCTTGTTTATACATCCTATGTACTGAGAATATCTAAGAGATATTCTATATCCTCAAGAGTGGAATTGCTTGGTCAAATGTGCATATATTTCAAACTTTAACAGATGTTATCAGCGTCCTTCATTTTTCTGTATGCTTTAGTACAGTCTACGTAGAATGTGAATTACAAATATCTAGAGAATTGCGTGAAACTGGCCTGTAAAACCACATAGGACTAGAATAGGAGTTTTTAAACCCAACTATATATTCACATTACCCCAAGAACTTTTAAAAATCTCCATCACCGACTACCTCCTTAATAAACAAAATCAGAACCTCTGGGTTGGGACACAGATATAAGCATTTTTAAAAGAAAAAAAAAAAGGGTTTATAAACCAACGGTTTGTCAAGTTTGTGTTGGATGGAAGGCTTTTGTGATTTTGTCCATAACTGGTCCAGTTGTCACTATGAACTCTCCTGAGATCAGCTCACTAGCAGCTGAGTGAGGGAGCCAACAGCACGCTTGTGACCGGTGCGCAAACCAGCTTCTCCGCCTTCCTCTCACTTTAATCTCTCCCCCAGGCAGGCAGGAGCAGCAGATAATGTAACCACTCTCATAAGCAGGGGAGACTGAGAACCTGGAAGATGAAGTGGTGGAGCCGCTTAACCCCCATCATCGGGTTATTTCAATCACTCCTAGAGTCTAAAGACCAAACAATAAAACAACATAACCCTTAAGAAAAGAAATACAGACTCATTAACTAATCAGGTCTTATTTCCAGAGTCCATCTGATTACATTGCTGCCTGTTTAAAACCCTTCAATGGCTTCCTTATGCCTCAAGGGAGAAAAAAAATCCAAATGCCTTTGTGTGTCATAAGAGGTCCTTTGTGAGACCAGAGCTCTGGACCTTCATTACCTCTCCAGCAGCAGTTCTCAGAACACCCTCCCAAATGCCTTATACTTCGTCAGGCAACATGTTTTGCAATTTCCCAAAGCCTCTGGCTTTCGTGTGTGTGACCATGCCATGGCTCAAGCTATCTGCTTTTTTCCTTAAAAGTCTATCTCCCCAAACCCTCTCTTCCCTTCTCTCTCCAACACGGTTGACCAATTTATCTTTAAAGACTGATTCAGTTGAAAGGCCACCCCCTCTGAGACCTCGCTTCTTTCCGCTTCTAGAGTTCCCTCCAAAACGGCAACTGCCCACAGGGCAACGACCATCTAGGCCGCCCGCAACGAGGCCACCAGTCGGTCCTTAACAAGCACTTGCCACACGAGGGAAGGCTTGCCGTTGTCGGCTTTTGCAATACGTGAACCACACAAAGTAAAATACCTTCTGATTCCCGATAGGGGCTGATACGGGGCGTGTAGCAGACCTGTCTATTCAACGAATCTTTGCTGCTGCCCAGTCTCTGTCCCCTGGATCATCCAGGAGACACAGTGCACTAGGGAGGCTGAGAAAGCTGGTGGCCACACGGCCATTAATGCATTGTTTTGGTAATTCCAGAACTCACTCTTTTTCTCGATAGTGGTCATAAAAAGTCTGAGAAAATAAAGATGCCCTAAGAAGAAATGTAGGGATGTCTTCTTCGGTGGGTCGTTACATTTCGGGTGAGTTGCAAGTTCAAACGAGACCCTAACCGGAACGACTATAATCGTCCCTCCCTGTTGAGAATCATAACCAGCCAGCTTGATAGTCTGTGGCATGTACGCATTGTGTATGGGAGCAATATGTATGCATGGGTTACAGTTTGCATGTCCTTGTGCACTTGGGCACACTCCCACTGTTCGAAAGACAGCCTCGTGTGTAATCAGGTTGCGCACGTGGGACACATGGCCCGCGAGCGTCATGTAAAAAGCCCTGGTGGAATGCACTTCTCGGGGCGCTCATCGCCTCGTGTTGCCCTGTGCTCTGTGGCTGCCCACCTGGCTGGGAACAGGGTTGCTGCTGCTGAGAAGCGTGCCCGATGCTCCCCACAGAAGATGAGGTCTGAGTGAGATGAGGTCTGAGTGAGGTCCTGCCAGGGAGGATTAAACCTGAGAATGCAACAATGTGCTCTGGAATCCGGAATCCGTGGTGAGATGAGGAGTTCGTGCGCGGGAGTGGCTCTCTGCAATTGCTGGTGTGTTACTCCTGCGCGAGATTTCCTTGCTCTTCACTCAGCCTTCAGCATTTAAAAAGATATATATATTTTTTAAAGATCTGAAAGGAAACAAGGAGCTGCCATGAAAGTTGGAGAGTCAGTTTGGATCTGAATAAATATTTGTCAGATTAGAGAAGAGTCACGGGCAGTAAAATACTTTGATATTTCTTATTCTCTTGAGCACGAAGAACAGTTGTGATGGGGAAGGGCCAGGAATTCTCCCTTGATCGCTCCATTTCCTGATAGTCACTCCCACTTTGAACGTGAACTTGGGATTCTGACATACTAGTACTTACTAGTCCTCTAACTGCGTCACGGGTTTTAGTTTCGTCTTCCACAAGAGCCTGATCTATTCATGAGAATGGAAGAACGACACTATCATTTATTTTTGTACCCAACATAATACAAGGCCTGTCAGAAACGGACACAGAAATGTTAATTGATTAATTTATTACAAATGGTTTTTGAAAAACTAAGAGAATGTCTATTATTTTAAAAATAAAGCCAATGGTGAAGAACGTCTCTCTTGCAGTTAGTGGAGACTTTCCACAGGATTTTTAATTTTCTTTAGGAGTGGGAGGCAGTAGCCATGCTGATTTTTCAATTGACTATTGTGCTGCCAAGAAGAGAACCGTACAGCCTGGGAGAAAACAAAACCCGAAGCCAAACAAAGCTGATGTTTTTCAAGTGCTCATTTAATGTAAAAACCACAGCATTTTTGGTTGCTTTTTACCTTTAAAAAGAGAGCAATGCACATCTGCTGAAAATTCAATCCAGAAATGGAATTGTGAGCCATAGCTGTGTCACACATGCCCACGAAGACACCCTCTGTTTGGACAGATGACACACGTAAACAGCCTCGTGTCTGTGCGCAAGACACGTGGCTGATCAAAAGCCTTCCTAAGAGATGTTGAGCTCCTGTAGTCCCGTGTTTTGAATAATCTCATTTGAGTTTCCAGTGGAGCAAGCTGCTGTCAACGCTTATACCTGGCCCCAGACACAGAGATGTTGCTGCGAGACGCATCTTCCACCTCACACCCTCGTTTGCTGGAATTCTAAGTTTTTCTTCAGAAGTTTGCTCATGTGAGCCTATCCCCTCACAGAATTAACTTCCCCAAGTTGTGCTTTAACATCAATTCTTATCCCCTTCAACTTGTGCTAAAGCTCTCATGGGGGACGTTGCCCATCATATCTTTACTTACAGCCACACGTGTGAATTCTTGCAGAGGGCAATTCATTTTCAATTTGGTTTCTAGGGGGAAATTTTTTTTTTTAATCCACAGTCTATCTGCTAATGATATCACACATTCGTCTTGTTTCCACTTTTACCTTGGCTCCTAGGAAGCTCAAAGTCGTGTTATATACTCAATTACGGAAACTATATTGTAAACTATATATTCGACATTATACTTAGGTTATGCAACTATGTTAGCAATATTGTATTTACTATATTTTCCCATTTTGGTACTTAGTTCCCATGTCCAGTCTTCTTTTATTAAGCTTATTACATGCTTTTTGTTGTATTATATCAAAACCATTTTGGAGAAAGGCAGGGTTTCCAAACATGATAAGGTATAGCTGTCTTTTATTGTTCAGCTAAGTTTGATGCCTCTAGAAGAAATGGACTGCATCTCTTATTTAAAAATGAGAAGCATATTATAGCTTGCTTCTTCATAAGGTTAGTGATGGATACAGTGTCCACACTGATATTATAATAGATGCCCAAGAGCAAGGATTGCATTTGATAATCAGGAAATTTTCCTGATACATTTTCAGTAGCTTCAGCCTCTGAAGTTTCTTCTCCTACGTGTTTGCAGCATTACTCTGGAAAGGCACTCAAGTTGATTATACAGACAACAGCAATTAAGTTAGTATGATCCAATTAACTAGAGCAAAATAAAACTAGACAGTGTGCACGTGTCTGTGAGTGGGAGATGGGCCCAGAGAGTCAGGATGAGGGCTCAGTCTGCAGGTGGCTTGCTCCCTGTAGGAGCTCAGAGCTGAGCACACAGTGTGTTCCCACCATGGACGGCCGCAGACACTCAGCCCTCCAACACAGGACTGACTGATCTTGCAACTTGGGCCCCCACTGCTTAGCTACACTCTCGAGGCTCTTTGTCTCCCAGAGCCTGCTCGCATCCATCATCTCCCGCAAGCCTTTCCGGTATTAATGCTCACTTCAGTGGGATCCTTTATCAGACAGTCAAAACAGAACCCTACTTTGTCAACTACTAGTGGGGACCATACCATGGAGCTCCCCATGAAGACAGCAGCAGACCATGGGAGGCCTGCCTGGGATGACTCAGCCCAGCCCTGGGCACTCGTGTGCATCGCCTGGGGCCCCTGCAATGAGAGTGCTGGGTTCTCTGTGCCTCATGCTCTGCTCTTCCCGTGTTGTGTCCTCCTTGCTTCTTGTCCCCATTACATCACCAGTTCCTCCCGCCCAGAAGCACCGCTGCCGTCTCCTCAGCAATCCTCTGCAGCACGGCGGGGCTCCCGCGCCCCAAGCCTTCTTGTGTGTTGTGGGGGCCCCCGCCCTGCTTGGCCAGGTCACAGTCGGGTTCTCTGGAGAACCCACTCGTCCACCCACCACCAACCAAGCACCTTGGGCCACTAAGGATTCAAGCTCTCTGGCCTGGAGTTCCAAACAGGCACCTGTTGGGAACAGTTCTATCTGAATTTATGTTAGAACAATCAGTTACAAAATAAAAAACAAAAACAAAAACAAATGTGCATCATTCCCCAAACCGTGTCATCAGCGGCACCTTTGGAGGTAGGGAAACTTTTTGTTTTTCATGATACCGCTGCGCCGTCTGGTGGTGGAAGGTAGAGTTGTCAAGCGGCATGAAGACAGGGCTGTGGGGAAAACCATGATCCTGAACACGTTAGGCTGAAGCCACGAAGATGTGTGTATATTCATGGACTATTCCAGAAAGCAGTGCGTGGCCAAATGAAGTGGTTGCCCAGGATCACTGAGAGGGTCACCAGCCTGGGAATGCCAAGCCCAAGGCTGAGGCAAGGTTCGCTTGGCTAACAGGAATGGAGTGTTTTTCAGTCGCTCCCAAAACCCTCAGCGTGCTGACAATTGGTGCTCATCTTCTTCCCTTCCTGCTGGAGCTAGGACTCGATGAGACCCACCATCCCAGGCCAGGGGCGCTGCCTACACCCCAGGCTGCCTAACAGTGTGCTGGCAGGTCTTCATCGAGTACCCCTCCTTCGTGGTTTGGCTGCCCCCAGAACTCTGGGCTCCCCTAGCATGCCAGAAAGAGGTGTCTCAGTGACCACTGGCCACCTGTCTCCAGTGATGGAGAACGCACGGACCCCAACCCTGCCACCCGCTAGGTGTATATTGGTGGGAAAGTTGTTTACGCCCCTGCGCACTCCCGTTGGTGCAGCTATAAGCCTGGTTTCACCAGGAGGTTTGCTGAGAGGTTGGGATGAGATGAGAACATGTGCAAGGGCCCTGGTGCTCTGAGAAGATGCTCCCTTGTGCAGCTCAAGGTGTTCAGACGTATTTCTGAAACACAGAAGGCATGGTGAGTATGAATTGAGGGATTTACCCACGTCATAGAATGGAAAAAAAGAAGAAGAAAGAAAAAGGGCATGTGTTTGTAACTGTACTTTGCAAATTATCATGTGCTGGGCAATTCTGGCATCAGATTTCATTCCAACGAAAGAAAATGGTCACAATGGCTGCCTCACGAGGTGAGGGGACAGGCTGCACAGGTGGGAGGTCACCGAGGGTCTCTGGCCAGCGTGTTGTAGAGAGGGTTCAAGCCATGCGTGGGTCCTCACCTGGATTGCTACCGTGGCCCTTTGCACCATGAGCATTCTGCTCGATTCTGCTGCAGGAGACAGACAGAGCCAATTGTACGAAGAGAAAGCACTCGGGAGACCCTGATCTAATCTGTGGTCCCAAGTGGACATTCAGGACGCTGGAGTGAATGGTCTTAGAAAGAGCTGTAACGTTATCATCCTGGCAGACTCGAGTGTTGTTCCACTGTGTCTGGACTCCTTCTATGAAGGGCTCCCTTATGTCAGGAGAACACCCAGGGGTGTTTCTGCCATGCTGCCCTAAACGAGCTCTTTATTTCCAAGCCCCATTCCAGGGAGTCAGTGTAACAGAGAGAAGCAGGTCGCAGAGACCCTGTAGTGGGCTGAAGCCAACGCGATCCATTTCAGTAGACACCAGTGCTCTGGCCTGGGCTGGGTGTTGGCTGTGGGTCATTGGAAAATAGGGGTCCTGTGTTCTCAGGTTTCCCAGTTGTCAAGAGAAGCCAGAAATCTGGGTCGTAAGTACGATCTCCCAATTTTTAAATGTTGACGGAATGCTTTCAATGCTTAAATGATGTTTTAGGATACATTTAACCTTGACGAACAGCACACTACGCCAATAACGCCGTATTATAGATGAGACAAGGAACGCCTGGTGTGGTGAGAAACTTCGATGGGGTGGATGGGACTTGAACCTAAGTTGGTGCTAGTCAGTCTGATCTATCACTAGACCTTTTTGCCTACTTGACCTTCAAAAAAAAAACTAGCATTTTGTTTAGATACTGCTTAAATTTAATAAAATAGTTTTGCACACTTGATCTCCCGTTTTCTCAGAATTAACCTGTGTTAAGTGGGCCCACTAATACTAAACAAACTAGAATTTTAAGTCCCTTACCTGGTTGGTGGTTGAGCTAGATCATAGCATCATCTATCCTCGAAAAGGGAGAAGGAAACGTTCTCCCAGAAAGGCTGCTTCGTACGTAGAGACGCTCCTGCTGTTCTGACTACAGCCGAGGGCTCTCCTCCCTCCGAGGTATTTCATAATATTGATTTGGTGTCATTTTGTGGGAGGGTTGGCATGAGTCTAAGGGAGGGAGAAAGCCAGCTAGAAAGATGGACTGTTCTCTTCTGCTGGGAAAGCAGAGCTACAGGAGAATCTTCAAGTTATTGTGTGGATGCAGTTTTGTGTCAGGGAAGGTGATAGACTTTCGACACCCAGCAGTCGCCAAACCCACAAAGAGCGGAGAGTGGCATTGGACGTATTTTGAAGCAGAGAATGGAGCCCGGATTCCTCCTAAGGCTTTGCCAAGCATTGGCGCCGGTCTTCGAGCTGCTACCATTGCTGCTTTTTCTTTTAAAGGACAGTGGTGGCATTTCATGTTTATTGACCATCTTTCTATTACATGAGGAAGGGAATGGAGAGTCAGCGTTCAAGGGCATGTTTTGTGTCTGTGCCCACCCTGACCACCTGGACGTCACAGTGTCCTCTAGCCCCCGGTTTCTTGTCCCATGAAAAGGGTGAGGCTACGGCTGCCCCAGTCTGAGTTGCATTGGCATGAGGAAGCTGGAAAATACCCCCTGTACCCACATAAAGACATCTGTCATGGCTTCAGTTAGGAAACTAGCGCTTAAGAATTTTTTGAAGCTGGCTAGATTTCTCCACATTACACTCTAAGTGCGCGTGCGTGCGTGTGTGTGCGTGTGGCCACTTCTGGTAGGTGAAAGGATTCTTGAAAGAGCATTGAGCTCTTCCTGGATCATTTAGCAACCATGGGTATTAGATTTCTTAGTACCTAGGGAATAATTTTAAAAGCATTAACATGGTGTGTTCACCACGCAGCACACAGATGCGCTAATGTAGAATTGTACAACTGGAACCTGTGTCATTTTACTAACCAACGTCATTTCAATTGAAAAAAAATTATCCTTAAAAAAAGCATTAACAGGAATAAACTTAGTTGTCACTTAGGTTTTTTTTTATACAAGGTATCCTTTCCTATGTAATATTATTTACTCATTAAAAACTATATATTTAAAGCCTGTCTAATAACTTAGGAAAATAGTTTATAATAATGGGTAAAATAAGGCCAATTCAAATTTTAATTGAAAGCAGATCTCTTTCGGTTGCCAGGAACATTGAACCAGCTCGAAGAAAAGGGATTGTAAGTAAGGTTCAGAAGTCTCATGAGAGTCAAAACATAGAAATCGATGAAAGACAGATCCCCAGAGAATTGAACCTGGAAAATCACTGAACACAAGGTTCCCTTCTTGGGCTCCTGGTCTCCCTGCCGAGCCTGCTTCCCATTTCCCTACCACGCCGGACCTCCTCTCCGTACACGGAACTGTTGCTTTGTTATAATTTCAACTGGCACGTTGTTCACAATGTTTTCCTTTGCTTCCGCCTTACCTTGCGTCTGTCCGTCTCGGCTTTGGTACTCACTGGCTTTACCTCTCAGCCTCCCCATTCTAAAGTCCTAAACGGCCTGGCTCCGCTCAGCTTTCAGAGTCAGACCACAACCTGTAGGTCCTTAGTCAAGGGATGGGCTACCCCCGCGAGTGACAGCCAGAGAGGTCGTGCCCTTTGGTGTGGGGGGTGTACAGATGGACCGGAGGAGTCGTCGGTGACAAGCTCCATAAACGTGGCCAGGACTTAAATAATGTAGAGGAATGGGCATGGATAGACGAGAGTTAGGCGAATGAACCGGAATACGAACAGCAGCTGTCTCTGGGGAGTAGTAGCACAGAGGCTCCTTACTCGTTATTGTGCAGGTGGTCTTGGTGGAGGCTGTGGGCTTACACATGGATCTCTAGAGACTGTGTGCCCGCCGTGCTTCGTGACCGACAGCCCTGTTTGTAGCAGCGGCCTCTTTTCTTGGTGTGGACGTGCCCACCCTGGCTGAGTTCAAGCTGCCAATGCGATGCCATTGAAGGCAGAGGAGGAAGAGGAGTATACGCCCACCCTCGGCGTACCACGGAGACCACCCCGGAAAGCAAACAGGCGTGAAAACAGGGGCTTCCCCGGAGGAACTTGGGCCCCGCGGGCCACAGCAGGGCACCTCAGGACATGCGTGCTGCAGGAATGAAAAGTGGGGGGAAGGCTGAGGTGGGAGCAGATGGCGGACGTGCGTGGGGCAGGCGTGGGGTGGGGTGGCCCGGGTCGGCCTCACTGGCTTTCCTGGCCTCTCACGCGCTGCTCTGGGGTCCGAGCGATTCCACAGCTGCCTGCGTGTCATAGACGCGGGATTCCATAGCTGCTCTTCCCCACATTCCAAGCAGCCGTTCCTGGGCAGGCTATCCCCACACTTGCCGGTGGTCGTTCGTGGATGGATTCGCTGAGCTCGGTCACCCGTGTGGCGCCAGGCAGCTGCCCTGGCCCCTCAGGAGCTGCCATCTGCTGGGCACGGGGGCCTCCGTGGAGCCGTTCCCCCTTGTCCTTGTGCCGTGACTTCTTCTGATGAGCAGATGGGTTGGGTTTAGCTGGATCGCCGGCCAGAAGGATAAAAGGAAACCCAGAAGCAGTGGCTGCGTCGCCTGCATCGCTGAGTCTACCTTGAAGCAGAGTGCCTGGCACCTCCTAGGCAGCGATGAAGTATCCGCTGCACGAACAACGTGAGGGTGGATGAAGGAGAACCGTGGTCTGTGGAGGGCGGCTCTGAAAGGGGCAGCTGACAGCTCACTTACCCGGGTACCACAGGCGCCCCTTCTTCTTCAGAGGCTCCCTTATATGAGATCAGAGTAGGGTGACCGCCTTCCTCACCTCCCGTGCCCTGTCCCTAGTGGCTGGGCAGAGCGGGACCAGCTGGGGAGTGTCTGTCATTCTGTGCGTCCCGTGAAGGGGATGAACAGACGGAGGAAGACAAGTTGAGGGTCCTGGTGGCCCTTCAAGCCCCGCTTTTATTAATTCTTGAGGCCAAAAAATTTTTTTTTTTTTGCCTCAACCAGTGGGAGCCCCTTTCTCAAAACGAAAAATCTTTACTAATCAAATAATGACGATGCTAATAATAATGGCGGATGTTTTGAACGCCAACCGTGTTCACAAAGATCCTACAAAGAAGTCTGTTGTCAGAACAGTGCTGGGAAGACAGAGCGGTGTCAGGGAGGCTGTGATCATGAGGCGAGGAAGGAGCAGGACACACACACACACACACACACACACACACACACACACACACACACACAGAGTTTGGTGGGCTCTGTGCTCAAGAGGTGGTCTGCAGTAGCCCCAGGCCCTGGGCTCTGGGTGATTTAGGAAAGGAGACAAAGGGGCTTGGGGTGTGAGCGTTTGATAAAGGAGGCAGATGGGTGTATGGCTTTGGTTGGTTTGCATATGAAAGGCGTGCTCTCAGGCAAGTTGTTTGCTGTGTATACAAATTAGCTAGTCCTGGAAGGGTAGCCTCTCCCTGCCAGACAGAGAGAGAAAATAGAGAATAAAAACGTGGTTACTCTACCCCCACCCCGTAACAGCGGAGGGAATTCTGACCCAGAGAGGTAATCAGCTCACATAAGGCCACACAGCTAAGCGAGGAAGTTTGATGTTTGATCACGGAGTAAGTTTCTGTGTTTCATCACTATGGTAACTGCCTCTAGTAATGTCGATCTTTGTCAAAGGAGTAAAATGATCGAGTTCAGTGTTTATGGGAAACAATTCTTTACAAACAAGTCCAGTTTATAGAACGGCACAACCAGAGACCAGGAAGCAAATATCCACGGTTCACATGAAGTCGTAATCTGCTATTGCAACTTCACTAAATGCATCTCACTTCCACGATCCAAGGAACAACGCCTCCCAGAATGCAAGTGGGCACGTTCAGCTCTGGATGTCATTCTGATTAATGAGGAGCAGCTGCAATGTCAGGCCAGGCGGGCTCTGAACTCCCATGGGTGGTTTAGGTTTAGGCTGGCCTGAAGCAGAGATGGCCTTTGGTGACCTTCCAAGGCTCACTAGTGTCATAATATAACTGTTCTAGCTCCCATACTTCTCTCCTGGTTTACAGAAAATGAACCAGTAAGTAAACCGTTCATAGCGACTTATTCATTGTCCAAGTTGGATGGCCTAGCATGGCATAGTGTCAATATCTCTACAACTTGCTTAATCCCTCTTTCAAAAATCTATCACTAATGACCATATTTAGATGAAAGTGGCAGGGTCAAGGTTTTGTGCTGTAAATGAAACCACCCTCAGAATGCGGGTGAAGCCACTAGAAGCACGAGAAAACTATTGTGATAGTAAAAAGCATATCATGTGCAATCCTCATGAAGGTATACGGAAACTTTAACCACGACATTACTCCTCTACTTCTGCATAAACAATATTTTGCTTTTAGGCAGTGGGAGGAGGTGGGCAAAAAGATGCTATTTTTTTTTTTTAAACAATATATACCAACCTAAAAGTTGAACAGTAAGGAACTGGTTGAATAAATTATGGTATAACTGTAAGGAGGGTTATTGTGCACATATTAGAAAATATGTTCTCAAAGAATGAAAGAGGAAAATATTCTCAGTATAATGTTAAGTAGGAATACCCAATACAAAACTGATACATACTTGTATGAAGAAGAGTTCTTTCAGGTAGTACGATTATGGGTTATAGTTTCCATATTTTCTTTTTCTTTTTAAAGATTTTTTTTTATTGTTTGAGAGAGAGACAGAGAAAAGGGGAGAGGGCCTAGAGCAGTCTCCATAGTTGTACATCATTAGTTGTGACTTAGTTTCATTCCACACAGGTGGGTGTGGGTCTGTATTGTGGGGGGAACTGAACGGGGAGCCTCTAGCATCAGAGGCGAGAACCTTCACCGCCATCCTAGCAGTTAGCAGTTGCGCCGCAGTTCAGCACATGGGTTTGCACGGGCCAGGGCTGGGATTTGATCCCTGGACCTCACAGTTGTAAGACCACCTATTGCATTTTCCTGGCATCCCCATATTTTCTAAAATAACATGTTGCCTTTCTAATTAGCATAAAACAAGAACCATTGTTTAAGAAAAAGTTCTAGGTTTTGTCATTTAATTGCAAAAGCATCACTAAATGAGTGATAGCACAAGGCCAAGTCGTTGCATCACATGGATGCAGATGGCAGGCTAAGCCCATGACTCATCTTCCTGTCTCTACCTGGGGACACCAGGAGGCCGGGAGCAGTGTGAAGAGCCACCTTTGATGACCGAAGCATGGATTTGAGGGACAGCAAAGAAGCGGCTGGAGTCCTCCAGGCCTGGGTGGCAGTACTGATGCAGAAGGAGAGAGAAGTGAGCACGTGGAGCTGGGACCCTGAAGAGGAGCCCTGGGTGGTCCACACCCAGGAGGTCTTGGGCCTGGACAGTAGAGCTCCCCATTCACTCTGCAGTAGCCCCTTGGTCACCCACATAAGTCTTCTTGCCACCAGAGCAGAATGTCACTCAGCACCTTGTGACAGGATCCCAAACCCAGCTTCCAAAGTGTAGAGGAGAAGCAGGAATTTGTTTACTGAAAGGGTTTTCTTGCTGAGGGTACTGAAGACAGAAATCCATGGCACAGACCCCAGCACGACTTTCTAAAGCTCCGCTTTCTAAATCTCTTTCCCCAAAGTTTCACTCATCACAGAAACATGTCAACTCTCGCCTCAGCCTGACCCTTTCTTACCTCCCCAGGGCCTCTCAGCTGCATCCTTTTCACTCCCCTCAAGGTTCCCGCCTCCTGGAGATGTTTGTAGTGTGGCCAGCACTACGAAGCCACACGAGTTAGCTGTTCTCTAGGCTTCTGCCACCCTTGTCTCAACACTCCTACACTGAAGAAAAATGGCCTTCGCAGAGACCCACTGTCCTTGGACCATGGTGGAGGTAGGGGTTATAAGTACTTATAACTGAGAACATTGCCCCTACCGAACTCTGATTTTTCAAAGTTATGAGGAGGTGGCCATGCACAGCGACCAAGAAGCTGAAGGTCCCTCACCTGAGTGACAGTGCTTGGCAGAGGTGGGTTCATCGAACTGATGGCACCTTCATGGTGCTGTTGGAATTGAGGTTGTTTTTCTGGAGGAGACAGGCTCACTTCCATGGGTCAGACTGCCAGTGGCCCACACAGCACTATGGGGACAACCAGATGAAAGGACTTCCTCAAGACATGGTTTCTCTCTGAGAAAAACTTGTTGCTGTACAACAGTTCTGTTAGCACAAGACACTTCCCGACTATGCCCCAGTACACAGGAGGGCTGTCCGGAAAGGATCCGACCACATAACCGTTCTCGTCATATTGATAACGACTGGGCTTGTTTCTGAACAGCGCTCGTATATGTCTGAAGCTGTGAGTCCAGAAGGGGAACAGGATGGCATTAGACGTGGTGTCTTAGGGGACAGCCCTGCGTCGGGCCACACTGCAGAGAGGCACGTGGCCCTGCTTCCAAACTGCAGAGAGGCACGTGGCCCTGCTTCCAAACTGCAGAGAGGCACGTGGCCCTGCTTCCAAACTGCAGAGAGGCACGTGGCCCTGCTTCCAAACTGACTAATGACATCTGGGGCCTGCTTTTGTTTTCGCCAGGGGAGATCCGTTTAGCTTTTTCAGGCCCGGCTTTTGCTGAGCTGAGTTGGGTGTTTTTCTCAGAGGTAAAGCAACCGGAAGCTTCAAAGTTCCAGGAGTTCTAGACAAGCCTCTATTCTAGATTTGCTTTGATGGAGCAGCTGTTCTGCGAGACGTACGGAGGAGTGTGCTGCTCGGAAGGGGCTAGTGAGGGCTGTTTGCCAAAACAGGCTCTCTCAGCATTTCACATCCCTGTATGTGTAGGAAGCAAGGAGATAGAGTTCTGTTTGATCAATTGTCGCAGTTGTTTCGAGTATTAAATTGACAGTTAACAGTGAGAACTGAGACGGATGACCTTGTGGCTTGATAGCATTTCCTAGTTCTATGAAGCATTTTGAGTAATAAGTGCTTTTTTAAAAAACCTTTGAAACCTCAAACCCATATCTAAATAAAATACAAAAATGTTCTTTGTAAGGTATAACCTGCAATGCAGACATAATATTGTTTTTGATCAGCAGGTGGGTCGCTGATGTTTTTTAATGCAATTTTGGTGAGTTAGATGGTTTCCTGGCTGGACACAGCTGGGCCATAACGCCTTCTTTTCCACCAGGGACATGAGCCCACCTGGGACTTGCCTAAGGTGACAATAGTGCTTCATAGAGCCAGTCATCTCACTGGCCATGCCTACCTCCTACAATGAGCCTTTGCAACGCGAAGAGCATAGAAAACCCCCTCACTGTGATCTTGCGGCATCAGCTGGAGTTTTAACTGTGCCGCATTTTGCAGCATGACTGACTCCTAAGGTTGATGATAGTCCTATCTCTTTAAAAAGAAAAAAAAAAGGTGGTGGGTGGGGCTGGGCTGCTGACTGCGGCAGGCATCCTATCCAGCCCAGTGCAGCTGCAGCCGTGTCATGGTGGCAGTCACGCTGGAACCTGCTGGTGTGACCAAGGAACACAAACGGGCAGGGTCGCCATGCTGACAGCAGCCGGTAAGTAGGTAAGGACCCAGCTAGATCCCAAGCGAGAGAGGACAATGAAGGAGCGTAGAGATCAGCGGGCACCACAGTGTGCTGATGGGTCCTTCAGTCCTATGCCAGCCGGGCTCGAGCCAGGTGGGTCAGGCACTGCAGTTCTTTGTAAAGAAGGTCGCCCACTTCCTAAGGTGCAGCCTTTGTTAGAGGATAAGGCAGCTTCTTGAACATGGCGAGCAGATGTGAGGGAGGCTTTAACAAAAAAAAAGGGAGGGGGCTGGCAGGTTGCAGTTACTAGAGAGCTCCACTGTGGTCAGTGCTCAGACAAGCTGGCTTTGTCATTTTAATTTCCACCCTGGGGTGCAGTGTTTGCTCACTCAGGCCTATTGCTAAGAACCTGGGGTCCAAGAAATGGAGAATTCTCAAAGCAGCTTATACTTTAATTTACAATAATTGCCCACATTTCAAACAGCGTGGCCTTACCTGATTGCATATAGTATAGTTATCATCTTTACTATTTGAAAAATCTGCTTTTAATTCAAAGCATTTCACTGAGCTATTTAATTTTATTCCAACAAACCATTATCGCATTCTTAGAAAGAGGATAGCAGTGTTAACAAAACTCTCTTGCTGTGTCTTTTTTGTTTCTTTTGAAACAAAGTTGGTATCTCACGGAAGGGTGCTAGAGTCGCCTCTAATGCGTCCATTGTTGTTGGCTTTAATTTCATCCTCTCTGCGGAATGATGGGCTGTTCCGTTCAAGTAAAAGGTGGAAGGCAGGTTAATTTTGTGGTTCCTCAGACCAGCAGCCGGGAAGTTGTATTACAGGGGAGTTTTCTTTATTTCTCCAATGCGGTTAAAAGTAATTGACACTTCATCTCATCTTATTTGTCCTGTGAAAAGTCCATTTTCCACGTTGTTTTGTTAAGCTCTCCATTGCATACTAGGTTAATGCACGGCTAGTGGGTCTCAGTGGTTTTGTGCACGACTAACCGGCTTTCTCTGATCTTGCCGGGAAGCCTTACTTCATGCCGTGGACAAATGACAGCCAGTTCCTTCTCTCTCCTCTGTGGCTTTCATCCATTTTTTACCTTTCCTGATATTGGCTCCGGCCACTTCCCCCCTTCATTCTCCTTTTCACAGAAATCTAGTTGGATTTTTCATAGTCCCCTATTTTCCTTGTCACTTGCTTGCTTTGTCAGATCTTTTCCAGGATTAAGATGGTGGTTTTCTTCTCATAAATACTAGGAAGAAAAGCAGGGTTAGCTCACCTTGGAAGCATGTCATGCACGAGTACCGTTGCCTAGTGCTGGATTTGCTCTCAGAAGCCTCTGGTTCAAATCTCAGGTCCGCCCTACCCTAGTTTTGCAGCAACTGAAAGTTCAGTTAACTTCCAGTGTTAGAGATGGTGGCAGTCATTGCTCACCCCGTGGTCATGGGGTTGGAATGAGACAAGGCATGTGAAACAGTGTAGCTATTTAGCAAGTGTTTTGTCATTTTCCTATTCAGTCCACTCATCTACCTGTCCACTCATCCATGGGGAAGCATGCCAACGTGTTTTCTCATACCATTTCCCTGATAAATTGAATTTTGTAATGATCATTTGACCAAATAATCAGCTCCAACGAAGCGTACAAACTATACCCAGTACATAGCTCCCATGAAATCCTGGATGATGGTGGCAATGGGGCGCTGACATTGACCATCCTGTTGTGACCCCCAGTGAGGACCGCCCCATGTGATTACTGCACAGGGTGCCCGGTGGAAACGCAGAACATTTCCCATGCCATTCTGATCCTGGGCCGCTTGGGTGGCCCTTTGCTGTTTGTGTTGCCAATCCTGTTACTATTTTAGCTTCTGCTTTAATGCCTTTCTCTTTTCTATTTGCTAACGTTGCTTTCCTTAAACTCTACCCTTAGCACGTTGTGTCAGATTTAGAAGTCTAGGATGGAGTTGTGGTGCCAGTTCCTAAGGGGGACATTGTGACATTGTAAGAAGCCCTGGATGGGAGTAATAGGAGGTGACTGTAGCTGTGACCTCGCTTCTAATGGGAATATCATTTCACCTCATGTCTAGGATAAGGGGTATGGAGGAAATTATTTTATATTTCCTTCCAGTCCTGGGTGCATGATCCATACAGTTCTCTTGGGAACAGACTCAGTTTATAACAATTACTGGATCAAGAATATGCTCTCACTTATGTGGTCTATTTCTATTCTCACAACAGCTGTATGAAACAGGCAACCTCGTTTTGCAGATTATAGAGTTTCATGCTGAGAGAGAGTAGAATTCCAATTATTTTTTATTTCTTTAAAAAAGAGGGGGTTGACCAGATGCTATCTGTTTGCTTTTCTTGGGAACATCAGTGACTCCTTAGATGAGCTCTGCTCCCCACACCACAGTGTCCCCTCTCACAGTCACTGCTTTGTGAGGAGAAATCTATCCCACTTACAGCAGCTTCAGATCCAGACAAACATTTGTTTTAAATGTTTTGCTCTGGGTGTGACCATGAGGAGTCTGTTGTCTAGTCCAAAAAATATGGGCTCTGCAGTCCTTACATTCTTCCCACGTATTCTGAAACTACATTTTAAAATAAGTCAAAGCCACTCTAATATCCTTATGGGTGATTATTTAAACTTCACAGATTTGTTTATTTTATTAAAGTATTAAATGCTGGAAAGGAATACATATTCGATTTTTTAAAGTATCTGGAATTTGTGCACAATTTTACACAGTAGCAGACAGTTGGCCTTTCTCTTTGTTTTTAATGCAATGATAAATTTAACCATTAAAAAAGTCCTAATAGGCCATGCTGGGATAGCTCAGTGGTTGAGCGCTTGCCTTGCAATCACGAGGTACAGGGTTCGATGACCAGCTCTAGCCCGTGCAAACCCACATGCTGAACGCTGCACAACTGGTAGCCGCTGAGATGGAGTGGTGGCAAAGTTCCTTGCCTCCCATGTGGGAAGTCTCCAGTTTGGTTCCCTCTCTGCGTGGCCCTACACCACCTGTGTGAAATGAAACTATGTCACAGCTAATGATGTACAACTATGGAGACTGCTCTGGACCTCCCCCCTTCTCTCTCTTTCCCTCTGTCTCTCACCTTCCCTCAAAAAATTAAAATAAATCTTTAAAAAAGTCCAAATAGGGTTATCAGATAAAATACAGAAAATACTGAATAAGACACACATATAATAAAAAAAAGCCATTTCTTATTTATTTGAAATTCACACTTAGCTAAGCACATTTTTCTGCTAAATCTGGCAACCCTATTCAGACAGAACCTTACTTGATGAACTAAATAATACTTACTTTGAGCTTATGGATATTAATTTGCTAGGTTTTTAAGCTTAAAACATAAATTACATTGTGTCTTGACCAATTTTTCATAATATGCCAAACATCCAACTACTTTTATTGTTTTTGTTTATTATGTTTTAAGTTATGTGAGTATCCTAAGAAATTCTGATCCTGAAGAATGTATTATGTCCAACTCGCCTTCCTATTTCCCAGAGACCCTGCTACTGAATGGAAAACAAAATACCCAAATGTTTAAATATATTTATTTGGAGTCAGACAAACTTGGTTTTGAAGACTGGCTCTATATTATACTAGCTCTGACCCTTCATCTCTTAGAGCCTCAGTTTCTACTTCTTAAACGGAACTGATGAAGGGTTAATAATCCCCCAGGGGAGAAGACTTCAGATAGAAAAACTTCAGGTGGACTCCCCAAAGAAATGTTGTTTTGTAAGTGAATAAAAGAATACTTTTCCCCTCCAAATAGCCTGGTAATAATATTAGTCAGATAAAATCAAATGAGATGTATTTTCATCACATAATACATTTTTAATGCATACATTTTATAAAGATGTATTGGAATGGAATTCACATACCATACAACGCCCACCCCCTCCCCAACGGTATATCATTTTATGTAAAATGTTATGTTTGAAGACAAACTGAGCTTTTAAAGGCAAACCTAAGACCGAGGAGCGTCTAGTTCAGAGCTAGCTACTCCCAACCTCTGCCTCCCACAGTGTTCTCTGATGGTTGACAGGATGCAGGCTGAGGCTGGATCAGCTCAGTTTAAGGCAGGCTATAAAAGTAAATGTGTATGTTTATTACCTGGAAGTTGGCCAAACTGACTAAATTATTCACTCTTTATTGAACTTTCTGTGTCCATGGTCCTGAAAGTGACCGTGTCGCAGAGTCCAAGATGAACAAGACGGCTTTGAGGACCTTTAGTAGACCAGGAAGCCATTTGGAACACCAAAGGAATAAGTTACAGATGTGCCTCATGATTCTAAATTTGAAGTACAGTATCTTTCTTTGATATACATTTTATGTGGATATAGCTAAACACACACACACACATCCCTTTAGTTTTACCTCTGTTGCTCTATAAAGTGCATTTCCGTACATGTTCAGTTCCAAGTATGTATATGTGGGTCAAATAATGGCTCTAGTGACCATGAGGTTTTCTACAGCAGACGCTGTCCATCCAGTTCTGCCATATATGACATCTGCAGTCCTTGCTATGTCTCACCGTTTGGCCCATTGATTTATAGGGTGAATGAATCTGACTTCTCCAAAGTGCTCGCTGACTCGTGTCTTGTTCTGACATCAAGGAGGGTGTGGTAATTAGTCTCAGGGTAATTCCAGCAGAGGCTTTCCGTGGGCTCAAAGGATGTCTGTAGTTGGCTTCGTTTTCCTTGTAACATTAGGGACTTTCAAGGGTAAACATTTCACCACATCCCGGAGGAGTTATCCGTCTATGAACTCGTCTGGTCACACATGATACAAACTAACCTTGAGTTTTAATTCCTGCGTTTAGATGGATGTATGTCTCATTGTCAGGAGATCTCTGAAGGCAATTCTGGCTCTTCTTTGCTATCAATGGGTTAGAAGACTGTTGCTAAGGGAACTACGTAACGCTGTTGTGATAGGTGAAGCTGGGCATGCTTGTGAACACTGACACTAAGGACAGTGCAAGAGGGAGAGGTCACCCGAGATGGGCTTACTCCTCCACAACACCCCTCCCCTGCCCCATAAGGAGGGGGGTTTCTAGCACTATGTCCATGCACCAAGGATGGGGTTCTGAAACGGAACAGATGCCCTTAAACAAAGAGAAAGGACCTCATAGTGAGGAGGATCAAGGACTAGTGGGTGCTTCTCATCATGTGTTTATCTCATCCTGCAGGAAGGACCTTTGTTTTCATTCTCTCAGGGGACAGCCAGGTGTCCGTTCCTGAGAAGTCAGCTTTGTCCCCTTTCTCTCTGGTCAAGTCCCTCTCCTCCCACCATAGGAACCCCTGCATCCTCCCACGCTCTCCTCCCTGCCCACCTCTGCCAACAGGCTGCTGTAGGGAAGGGGGCATCACTGATTATTTATACAGTTGTCCTGATTCGAGCCCAAGCCTCCATCTTGCTCTGGTTTTCAAGTCATGCAATGCAAAGACATAGTGGTGTGTCTCGGTGATAAGTAAGGCCAGCCCATCTCTTCCCCACTCCTTAAACGAATCCTGTTTAGTGCCAAATCCAGCCACTACGGGAAAAGCCCAGGGTGCCAAAACAGGATGTTTTTGCTGGGAAGGCGAAGAGGTCGCTGAATGGACACCTTGTGTTTCTATTAGCCCTGGACAGCGGCTTCAGGTTTCAGAGCCAAATGAAGAGACGGACTCATGGCAGATGACCGTGGCTGTCCCAGTCTTGCCCCTTGGTGGCCACTGCAGAGCATATAGTGTTTGGGCCCGTGATGCGTGCGGGGAGAATGTCACGGGCATACTTCCTGTCACTTCATGCGTTCAAGATGATGGCATGGGCAGAAAGAGTGCACCCTGTGTGGACAAATACCGTGCAGAGTCGTCTCAGACACGTTGGGTCGGTCTCTGTGATGACCCGTGGGGGAGGGGAGAAGGCAGGTGAGTCCCGTTCTACGGAAGAGGAACAGTGGGCACAGAGAGCTTATGTGGTTCTGGAGGCGCGGGCTCCATGCTGCTACGGCACCCCCAAAACAGTAGAGTGTAGAGGCAGCTTCTTCACCCATGGGTAACAGAGGGGGAGAGAAAGTGCCTAGATTGTGTCAGGCACTCAACAGCAGGGAACGTGTGAAGACCTGGGAGGCGGGGGAACCAGGCCCGCGTCCCGGTGTGGGGTGCTGCTGGACTTTTCTGGACACCAGTTTTATCTGTGACACAGAACTGATCATTTCTGACCCAATCCTCAGGCTGTAGTAATGAGGCTTCAGGAATGTGCCGTCTATGAAATCACTTTAACAAAGTATTGAATACCACATCTCTACACAATAATCTTACTATATTGCATTTTAATTTTACTGTCAATAACATTTTCATGTAAAAGTTAAGATGTACTGATATTTGGGGCCATGTTAATGAACTACATACACACAAAATGATCATGAAAGCAGGAAAAGAAAAGGACCAGATTTACCGTATTATGATTAATTTGATTGTCTTAGTGGGAACTGTCTTAAATTCATTAGTAATGAAGAGTTTGAATGCTTGCACTTCTCATTTTTAAATTACATTAGACTGCTTGCTCTTCAGTCACATTAGCTGCAATAAAAAAGGCTACTGGCTTTTATCTTCCAATGCAATGCAATGTTGAGGATTTATAAAAGTAAGTAGAGGAGATCCAAGATGGCGGCATGAGAGGAGAACGCCGATAAATGCCTGGGAAGGGCCTTGTGAACAGAGGGGAATCCACAGGGGAAACCCTGAGAAGAAACCTCAACTAAGAGAACCACACAACACGGAACAACACACAAAGGTTAGAGAAAAAAGGGGAGAGCGGGAGAGGAAAAGGGAAGCAGCGGTTCGGGGACAGAGACGCGGAGCGCGGCCCGGGGCTGGCAAAAACAAAGGGGGATTGGGGGACTACGGTCACAGTGGAGCTGGATCGAGGGCGGGCTGGAAGCCGAGACCTAGGGAGCGTGGAAGCCCCACAAGACTGTGGACAATTTAACATCCGAACTCAAGGGACAGCACGCAGTGCCCTAATCAGATCACAGAGCCTAAAGGGGAGCAGGGACTGTGGGGCAGGGCGGCGGCACTTCCCGGCGGGCGGGGTGAGAGCAGGGCACCAGCCCACAGCAGCTCAGCACCCCTGATTTACGGAGGAGACTGACTGTGAGGGAGCGCCTTCTGAGGGCAGGGCTCTTGGAGTGAGGGCTGGGGCTTGAGTGGGCATAGCTGCATGGGACGTGCTTGGAGTGAATCCGGCGGTCTCAGCAGAGCCGGGAGCGTAGAGCGGCTGCCACCCGAGCTACGGCCTGTGCGCGCAGGGCTTTCGGCGCCCCACCCACCGGGCCTCCGCGGCGCCGCTACCAGCGTGCAACTGGGCTTTTGGCGCCATGCCCACCGGGCCGCAGCAACACCCCTGCTTGCTTGCCAGCGCGCAATTAGGCTTTTGGTGCCCCGCTCACCAGGCTGCTGCCGTGACTCTGCCTGCGCGGAAGTGACTCTGCCTGTGCGGAAGTGCACGGCTGGGCTCTCGGCGCCCCGCCCACTGGGCCGCTGTGCATCACTGCGTGCGCGCACCGGGCTTTCGGTGCCCCGCCCACTGGGCCGCCCCGCAGCGCCGCTGCCTGCTCGGGGGACCGGCTTTCGGCGCCCTGCTCACCGGGCCGTGGCAGCACTGCTGCCTGCTCGCGAGCGCGCAGCTGGGCTTTTGGCGTCCCGCCCACCGGGCCTCTGGGGCGTTGCGGACCGCGCGCGCAACTGGGCTGCCTGCCGGGTCTCCGCAGTGTCATTGCCTGTGCGCGGGACTGTGCGGCCGACCGGGGCCACTGCCAAGCCCCAGCCCATCCAAGTGCTGTCCTGCGGGCGTGCCTTACAGATACAATTGAAGGAGGGGCAGCCAGGAGGAGGAAAGACCAGAGCTCCTGCCCCCCGCCCCCACTGAACCACCAGCCTCCCTGCTGAAAGAGGAATCTGCTATTGTGTCTCAGGCCCGCCCTAGCTCCTACTCACATGCCCCCACCCCTGGCCACACCTTTACTACCCTGCTATCTCACAGCTAAGACAGCAACCTGAAGTGCCCCAGGACACAGAAGCTGTCTGCTTCCCCCAACCCTCTCCCAAAATCTCCTTCTCCCACAACTGAGACCAAAAGAAAAAATAAAGAGAAGCCCATCTGATAGGCAACCCCCCAGAGGGAAAACAGACTCATGCGTAAAGCAAAAAGAACCACATCAAACACAATGCACACCTCAGAATCCAAAGCCCTTCCAGAAGATCAGGGGCAGTCTTTAGTAAAGGACCTTGCACACTTGGAATCAAATCTAAGTGAAACAGAATTCAGGGCTGCATTAATCAAGACACTCAGAGAGCTCACTCAATGCTGGCAAAGTACCCAGACACAGTT